>JAOVVI020017191.1:0-10674 GCA_028571085.2 Nepenthes alata | reverse complement strand
AGTTCATCCCTACCAGTCATATCTACAGTCTCAAGAAAATGTCAAAGATCTCGATACAACTAGTATAAGTATATAATCTTCAAATAAACGAATAAGTTTAGGAAGTATAAATAGGAAATATAGGTTTAGAATCCCAAAAATACATATACTTAAAATGTCAAGATTCAAAAATCTCTTCTTCTATCATGGTAGTGACACTCCTGACTTGTGTCATTGCCGAGAAACCTCAATCCAAGGCATTAGGCTTATTTGCTGTCCGATCCATGGAGCAAGGACAATCCCTAACCATGCAGCCGAATTGTCTACAATTGAAATATGCTCCCAAAAATTCCATCGAAGCAAAATACTCATCAATAGAGCACCCATGAACATATCCTACGATATCTCTTTATCCTTGAGACTTATGACTCTTATCACGTCAACCACCCAAGGTCGACTTCACCTTCTATCTTATATGGGCAATATGACCCTATCCTCCTTCAAACATTGGATGACCGCAACATCATCTTAATCTTAGGATCCATATCCCATCTTCTATAGGCTTCGAGCTACCCAAAAGTCTAGACACTTAATCATTATTAGATCGATTATGAATCGACATCTTTGGATTCTCTTTACCATAATTGACGCTAAATTATACAGACCTCGAGTCATCAATCCCACATTACCCATTATACTTGATATATTATTCAAGTATTCATTCTTAGCAAATTACTAGTCTAAGGACCTCAATTCAGAGCCGATTATACCTAAACCTCGAACCAAAATCAATTAACATAGGCCTCAAATCGATGTTGATATACTCAAACACTAGCTCGGCATCGGTCATATCTAAACCTCATGGCGCCCTATAACTTGTCCTCGTGAAGCTCTTCATCTAGGAGCTAATGCTAACATTCTTTCTGAAATAGGGATAACTCGGGTTAGCTTACTCTTATGACACTTATTAGGATAATCTAAGCTAGACAAATGAATCTAACAACCGATCCTAACTTAGTGCTAGCCTAAGTTACTGGACTAGGATTACTAGGACCATCCAGTCTAATTTAATCATCTACACATTCATCTACTTATGTAATTAATCTTAATCTAACCTAAACTTTCGTATAAGATTCAAATCAAATCTAAGGCATCTCTTTTCTCTGATATCAACTATGACAGATCATATTTTCTGCTAAAAATCTGATAGATTTTTATCTATAACACGACCATCAAACTGATACGAAAATCTATCCAATCTCCTGTTCAATATATAAAATACATTCAAACAACTCCAACATCTGACAACATATAACAACCTCATACAAAACCACAAAGGATCTAATTTATCACATATTATTCGTGGCTTCAATGCTGTATATCTAAACACAATATTTGCCAAAGAGAGATGCCACTTGATGCAACCACAATAACCTGTGAAAGTATATATACATCCAAACACAGCGGAACTTAAACTATTTGATCATTAGCCATATATGTACAATATACATTAACAAGCCTAATTGAAAATATAAATACATATAATTCCCCATAGTGTATACAAAACTATAAAATATAAATGCTCGTGATAATTATCCGAGTCTCGTGCCTATTCAACTTCTAGTCTCCACTCTATTCCATCAAATATAATAGGCCTGTGCTAACCTAGAGATAAGGAAAGATAATAAAAGTGAGCCAAATACTTAACAGGTGTAATATAATCAAAGACGATACAATATATACAAAATAAAGTAAAAGAGAGATATATGAGTATAATGAGGATACATAAATATAAAACATGATCGAATGTATCTTTGGATTGTAGATGACTTCTCATATTTTATCCTTCTTCTCTTTAAAATCTAAATTATGTATAATTACTCATTTTTTCGGATTAGGGCCAGTAAGCCTTACTATCTAAATGTGAGGGAGAATGAAAAAAGGATTATGATACCCCACGTGATCTAAGGTCGTATGCTCCTACTTAGACCCAGAGATGGGCCATCTACATATTATGCCTGTAGACGGGCTAAACACCATGTGGCATTGCGGTATACCTATCACCTGATATATAGGGCCAATAAAATGCTACCCTAGCCTCCCGCGGTCCAGTGACAATCCTCGTCCTTTTACAATAATATCTTAAGGCTTGTCAGAGAACATCATCCTCTATAATACACAGTCTTGATGATCCTTGAATTTTTGCTGTAATACCAATGGCATACTAAGGGATATCACCCTCCAAAATCATAATTTCATGGTCCTAATTTCATGATTCTTATTCTTTGAGGGAATATTCACCAAACTTCTTTCATATAGTTCTCAGTCTAGGAGAATGAATTTCACATATATCGAATTATGTTATTCCCTTCGTATGCTTGCATAGTTTTCATATTTCTTTTAGATTTAAATCTTCACATGACTTAATTTATATGCATGGATATCATAAAGTATAGAGAAGAACATAAAATCATACCATCGAGAGACAGTTGTAACTTTAGAGGCTTCCAGATAATATTTCCTTCGCAATTGGTTGACAAACATAATTTCTGAAACATACAATTAAATACATGTAAATATATGGAACTTAATTAGCAACTAAACCATGTGGAATCATGTAAAAATACTTCAGGCCTCGGTTGAACAGTAATCACATAAGTTTAGGGGTTCGAAGTTGCAAAACATAGCAAAATTTGGAAAATCGGTCACCTAAACGGTAAATAACCCTATTCAAGGTATGGTTTTCATTATCTAAGGCCAGATTAAGCTTGGAATTTAATATAATGAGCAAATAGAAGTTGGGCACGGGTCTAGGGTTTGGGCGAAGATGAACCGTGCAAAACAAAGGAAATTCGGATATTAAATAACAAATAATTCATACAATAATTATGGGTTCCGTGATTTACATGTTTTGGGTGGATACCGGAATGAAAATACTAGAGAGAATACGAATAAAAATTGAAAGAGAGAACAAAGAATATATGAGTATACTTACTTTGACCCGATCTATAACTTTTCCAACTAACTCAAAGTCGGAATAGAACCTGAAAGGATCTATTTCCTCCTCTTCTCCTTCGTGCGGTTTCTCTCTCCTGTGTGGGCTCTCTGCCGCGCACCACCACACCCGCGATCACCGCCGTCTTGCCCGCGTGCTGCCGCCGCTTCCACCATCCATCGTGGCCGCCGCTTCCACCACCCATCGTGGCTGACGCTTTCCCCGGCAAAACCCTCCTCCACTGCGCCGCTTAGTGGCCCTCCAACCCTAACGCTCTCTTTGACTTACCCGATCCCTTTTGTTTGTTATGTTGTTATTATTATATATATGCGCATATATATACATATATATATGTATATATATATATATATATGTATGTATATATTCTGTTTTCTTTTAATCCAAAACTCAAATCAATACTCGGGCGATCGAACGGGTGTATTCGACTAATATCCTCCAAAATTTTGTAATATTTAATTAATTTTTATCACACCAAAATTATTAAAAATAATAATAATTAATCCCAATTGAATCGGATAAAAATTTGGGATATTGCAAAAATGATAAAAACCTTAACGCACGCGCTTTTATACCCAACTTCGCACTTAAGTGTGGCTATTCTTGCACTCACACTTGAGTGAGCCTTGAGCACTCCTTGGACGCAACATTCTTAAATTTGTGCCTCTCTAGCACTAGCCAACGAGCCACGAGTGCGAATCACCAAACTGAAAATCCTTCAAATTTTTATAAAATACAATTAATCCAACACATACAATAAATACAAAATGTTAAACACATCTAAAATAATTCAAATGAAGATCCGGGCATTACAATTTTTTCCCATTTATAAAACTTTTATCCACAAAATTTACATATATTATCTTCGAACAGATAAGGATATTTCTCTCAGATTTTTGTTGTCGTGTTCCCAAGTCACTTCTTCAACTGCGTGATTCCTCCAATGTACTTTAACAAATGGGATCATCTTTTTCCTTAATATCTAATCCTTTCGGTCTAAAACTTAAATAGGAATCTCAACATACTACAAATTCTCATCAATTTTCAACGGCTCAAACTCAATCACATGGGACAAATCATATACATATTTTCTCAGTATAGATACGTGAAAAATATTATGGCATTCTGTAAAATTCGGAGCAAAGCCAATCTGTAGGCCATCTCTTTGACTCGCTCCAACACCTAAAACGACCTAATGAATCTCAATCTCAATTTTTCTTTCATTTCAATTTGTGAGATTCCTTTCATCGAAGATACCTTTAAAAATACATGGTCGCCTATATCAAATCTCAAATCTAACATTCTTCTATCCGCATAGCTCTTTTAACAACTTTGTGCAACCATCAGCCAATCCCGAATAATTTTAATCTTTTTCAATGTATCTTGAATGATATCGGGACCCAAAAGTCTATGATCGACAATCTCTTTCCAATTAATAGGAGACTTGCACCTTCGTCCATATAAAGTCTCAAATGGGACATCCCGATACTCGATTAATAGCTATTATTATAAGCAAACTTAGTAAGCGGTAAATAATTATTCCAATTTTCTTTCATCTCCAGAACCGTTGCCCTCAACATATCCTCTAAAATTTGAATAGTCCTCTAAGATTGATAGTCCATTTGAAAATAAAATACCATACTAAATTTTAATTTAGTCCCCAACTCCTTATACAAACTTTCCTAAAATTTCAATATAAACCTTAGGTCTCAATCCGAAATAATCAAAACTAGAATGCCCGTCAGCCTCGCAACCTGATTTATATACAAATGAGTCAATTTCTCTTGAGAATATGTCATCCAAACCAATAAGAAATGAATCTACTTGGCCAATATGTCCACAATCGCCCAAATCGTGTCCATATTTTTTATCATCCTAGGTAACCCTGAAATAAAATCCATCAAAATATGTTCCTACTTCCAATTAAGAATTGGTAGAAGATGCAAAAATCCTGATGGCTTCTTATACTTGACTTTTACTTGCTGACATATAATACACATTGCCACAAATATCACAATTTCTAGCTTCGTCTTCCTCTACTAAAAATTCTTCTTTATGTCTTGATACAACTTATTATAGCTTAATCAATAGTCTTTATTCAATATTTCCTCCTTTAGGTCCTCAATATTTGAAACACAAATTCTATCCCAAAAATGAAAAAAAAATCTATGAGTCTGTATATTAAAATCTGCTCAAGCTTCATTACCCAATTCTCCAACAATCTCTATCAAATACAAGCCATTCATGTGATTCTCCTTGATTTTTTCCAAAATTACCAATTACATCTTGAGATATGGCATCATCATTCATGACCCTTGGGAATGCAATCGAACAATACAACTATTCATTACACCGAACATTTTTCACTCCTTAATCATCAAATGAGCTACTAGCCATTTAGGCTTCTGACTCAAAGTATCAATGACCACATTAGCCTTTCCTTATTGATACTAAATTTCGCAATCGTAATCCTTTAACAACTCTATCCACCACTGTTTCCACATATTCAACTCTTTCTAGAAAAATAAATATTTTAAATTCTTATAATCTGAATAAATCACAAACTTTTCTCCATATAAATAATATTTCTAAATTTTCAAAGTAAATATCACGATTGCCAATTTTAAATTATGAATAGGATAATTCTACTCATGTATTTTTAACTGTCTCGATCCATAGGCAACCACCTGACCTTGCTGCATCAAAATACAGCCCAAACCTTTCCTTGAAATATCACAATATATAATAAATCCTCTAGATCCATTAGAAATCGATAATACCAACATTGTTATTAATCTTGTCTTTAATTCTTGAAAACTACTTTTACAATTATCGTCCCAGACAAACATTGTCTACTTCTCCATCAACCTAGTCAAAGGCACTATAATCTTTGAGAAATTTTTAACAAATTGCCAGTAATGTCTAGCTAAACCTAAAAATTCCGCACCTCCATGACATTTGTCAGCTTCTCCCAATTAATCTCTACTTTCACTTTCTTCGAATCCACTGATATGCAACTTTTTGAAATAATATGACCTAAGAAAGAAATTTTCTCCAAATAAAACTCACACTTCTTCAATTTTGTAAACAGTTGTCTTTCCCTTAACAGCCACAGCATAATCCTCATTTGAGCTTCATGATCCTCAAGATTCATTGAATAAATCAATATATTACCAATGAAAACTACCATAACTTGATCTAAATATGGTTGAAGAACTCGATTTATGAAATCTATAAATGATACCACCGCATTCGTCAATCCAAAAGGTTTCACTAGGAACTCGTAATGACCGTATCTCGTCCTATAAGCTGTCTTGGGCACATCCTTCTACTTAATGCTTAGTTAATGATACCCCAATCTCAAATCAATTTTAGAGAACATCTGAGCTCCCTACAGCTGATCAAATAAATAGTTAATCCTTGAGAGGAGATACTTATTCTTGATTATGATCTTATTTAACTCCTTATCATTTACACATAGCCTTATCGACCCATCCTTTTTTTCACAAATAACACTAGAGCTCCCCATGGCGACACACTCAGTTGAATAAAACCATTCTCTAGCCATTCTTGTAGTTGCTATTTCAACTCTTTTAGTTCAAATGGGGCCATTGTATAACGAGCCCTCGAAATCTGCATTGATCCTAGCACCACATCAATAGAAAATTAAATCTCTCTATCAAGAGGTAATCCAAGCAAGTCCTCTGGAAACACATTTTGAAACTCGCGAATAGCAGGTATATCTTTAATGACCACTGAATAACTCCTAAAAGTGATCACGCAACTAAATAAGTTTGGCATCCTTCTCGCATCAAATGGCTTGTATAAAAAGTGAAAATCAACAACGTTGCTTCCTTCCTAATCCTACCTTTGAATTCAATAGACTCATACCCCAAAATACAAAACAACACAA
This sequence comes from Nepenthes alata, assembly GCA_028571085.2. Classification (NCBI taxonomy): domain Eukaryota; kingdom Viridiplantae; phylum Streptophyta; class Magnoliopsida; order Caryophyllales; family Nepenthaceae; genus Nepenthes; species Nepenthes alata. Next base: position 3,769 of record JAOVVI020017191.1, on the reverse strand, counting down.
ATTTGTGAAAGCAGTCCACCGTAATATGATAACACACCAACTAATCCATTCATAAGATAACATCAAAATCTTACAAATCCACCAAAATTAAATCAGCTGACAACTCATAACCACAAACCCAAATTCGATATCGGGGATAAATAATATCCATCATCAATGATTTACCCATCGGGGTCGATATCGTCAAAGCATTCTCTAAAAATTGAGGCAGCACACATAATTTACACTCAAACCTATGGGCCACTAAAGAATGCATAGCCTCAAGGTCAATTAATATATGAGTCATTGAATTAAAACTTTGTAGGGTAACTTCCACCATAGACAAATTTGCCTTAGCATCACCGCCAACATTGCAGAAGCTCTCCTAGAAGCCGCTAGTCTTCTCTCTGAATGCTCCCTTTTTTGAGATTGATAGCAGTCCTTTGCATGATGACTTTCTTAGCTACACTTGTGGCATGCTCCACTCTGTCGAAAACAAACTCGCCTAGCATGGTTCTTTCCACATTACTCCCATGCGGATTTTGTAAAACGAAACTTTGGAGGAGAAGGCATCTCTCTAGTTGCCTTTCCTTTATCCTTACCTTCAGACTTTGAGTGCAAGCCTCCACCTTGAGAATTTTGGCCTTTATGCTGCAACCTCTTCTCAAAATGTTTCTCTCTGAGCTGCTCCTACTCAATCAATAAAGCCCAATCCAATACTTCACTATATGTTTTCGACCGGGAGTGTACCAACTGCTTCCTAATCGAATTATTTGATCCTAATAGAAACTTCTATGCCTTTAAAGCTTCATCCCCGTAACATGCGGGGCAAACCGAGACAGCTTTGAAAATTGCATATCATACTCAAGTACTAACCTATTTTCTTGCCCAAATTAATTAAACTCATCCGCTTTAATGTCTCGAATGTTAGACGGGAAGAATTTATCTAAGAATGCCTCATGAATATATCCCAGGTGATGTCTTCATTTTCTTACCCCCAAAGTGTGGCGCTAAGCTACCCATCACTTACTAGCCTCACCTTCCAATTGATAAACAACAAATTTGACCTTGTCCGCCTTGGGGCAATCAATTACTTCAAACACTCTTTCTAACTTCTGCAACCAATTTTCTGCCTTTATAGGATTGAATTCTCCCCAAAACTCCCAAACATGCTTGCATTTGAATGGTGTCCTACGTTGGCATTGCTCAGCTATCATCCTCAAAGCCTCTTGAGCCTCATGACCTCGATGAGCCATTCGCCTCATAGCCTCTAAATTATTATCTTTCCGTTAAATTATTCAATCCATAATGTTGCTCATTCGACTCATCATTGCCAAATACTCATCTTTGCAACTAGAGACCGATCTCCTTCCCCAAGTAGCTTCCTGAGTTCTACTCATACTATCATCTTTTTGACTAGAAACTGATCTTCTACGCCTAGTAGGCCTATTATCTGCCATACCATTTACCTATCAAACACAAGATTAAATTAGCAATCTTTCTAAAATTTGATCCAATATAGACCCTAAACGACTCAAATGGACCCAAAACACCTCCCATTATAACTTTATCTGATACCACGGCTATCATGTCCCCAGTATAAAAATATGCATGTCAATAAATAAAATCTACAATATAAAACCAAATAAATATATTAATAATGAAAAAATTCAATCCGAGCGTAACAATCCATATATACACAAGACTCAACATAATACAACCTGCACATTGCCTCATCGGATATAAATTTGAATATTATAATATATGACCTGTTATCTATAAGTTGTAAAGGGAGGTAACCAATAAAATAATAACTCATCTACCTAACATAAATATCCCATATTTCTTAATATAGAGACCACAGCCCACAACCGGCCATACATAAGAACCAAATATATCTTCAAGATCAAAAGCCTACTCACTAGGAAAATAATGCCACGTCAAATCGAGTTCTTACTCTTACAATCGTATCCAAGTCACTAGTTTGAAGGGATAGAATATGAAAACATAAGTGTAGAGCCCATCAAATATCATCGTCTATGTAAGACAATATATATAAATCAGAGGAAAGTAAATCATATCACAATCATATAAAACAATACATAAGGTCTGTAAAATTCCTGAAGATTGTGGAATTGTCTGTGTCAAATCATCCATTAGGGATATAATCATTATAAATTACGATTCGATCAAATCTTATAGATGATATCATATCGTATCATAATATATCGTGATCCATTGTCATATTGCATAAGCTATAATTGTCGTCACATTCACGTGGGACACTTACCATCGTCTAGATTCAAATTTCATATTCTCATATGTAGAAATCAAAGGTAACTGGAAATAAAATCTATAATCAAAACGTGTTCCAAGTTTAATAAATATCTATACATACGAGACATTCTTATTACCTAATTTGTGGGCTAATTTGCAAATCTCAAATTATAGTCCAATAAAAATCTACGTAGAGATATAAAGTATACACAAAATTAAAAAATGAAAGATTGTTAGACCAATTTGAGGAATGGTTACACCCATTTGGTAACCTTGGCTATATCGACTGTATTTTAGGTTGGTAGGTCAAGATCATCTATGTACCTTATCTCTTATAGACTAGAAACTTGCTCACTATATTTTATCACCCGCGACTTTGGGTACAACGTCAAGTTTAGTTATATATTCAGACGTCCGAATATATTAATTTTTGTTAATTTATTACGATGGCTCTCATTTAAAATATATAATGGGACAGGTCAATTATAACACGTCTCAACATTCCTACAGACAAAAATGAGACAACATATCACATACGTCTCCGTTGAGACTTAGCCTCCCCATCGAGAGTAGTATCAAATGCCACATATCTCAGATCACATATATCAACCCATCGGGTATCGGACCGCCATGGTCCACATATTGACCCTGCCCTTGGCGGTATGCATGTGGAATGAGGCAAAGCCTAATTTATGGTTCCATAACATATTGATATACAGATATATATATATCGGTCCTAATTTCCATAAATGATAAAATCTATAAAAATTATAAATATCCGTGTAAAATCACCGAACAACTGGTAATTCATACGTGCATGTACATAATAAATGGATGAGGTGTATAAAAATAATATGCATGTAAAGAAAATCTATGAAATATACACAAACGACGTTGGACACAAAAATAGACCAAAAATTTGGTTTATGGATACTTACCTCAACCACATACTCCACATATATAACAAAAGGATACTCCAAGACACTTGATCGCCACGTTCTCTCTTCATCTCCTTCCTTATTCTCTCTCCTTTTACTCGATTGTGAGCAAAATAACCTAAACCCTAACTCACACGCACTTTTATATCTAATTTCATGCTCAAGCATTGTTCAAGTACGGCCATTCTTGCACACGTTCTCGAGCGAGCCTCAAGCACTCCTCAACTGCAATATTCAAAAATTTATGCCTCTCTAGCGCCATCCATTGAGCCTCGAGCACTGAATACCAAACCAAAATCATTCAAAATTTTACAAAATATCATTAATTTGACACATCTAATAAATTTAAAATATTAAATACATCTAAAATAATTCAAACGGGAATTCGGACATTACAGATTACTAGAATTTGGGCCTCAATTTCAATTTGGATTGGGCCGGTTTAGCTTGATTCATACCTAACACCATCTTTTAGAAATGTAGGATTCCCAAAGACGAGGATGTGCAAGGAGATAGATTAATTTGAGGAAATTATATTTAAAATATAATACTTTACAAAATTAGCTATCAAATTT
>JAOVVI020017189.1:0-10675 GCA_028571085.2 Nepenthes alata | reverse complement strand
CATGGCAAATAGTCCGAATACTTTAATGAAGCTATGGAGGATGACCACAAGATGGAGTGAATGGGTGTCGTGAAAAATAAGATAACGTCTTTGCATGAAAATCATACTTTTAAGCTTACCAACTTGCCTGAAGGCAAATGAGCATTGAATTACAAGTGGATTCTCCGCTTGAAATCTGATGAGAACAACCTTCAACCAAGGTATAAGGTAAGATTAGTTGTCAAGGAATTTAGCCAATGGAAGGACATCAATTTTGAGAAAATCCTTCTCTCCCATTGTGAATATGTCTTTTATGTAAGTTGTTCTTGAATTAGCTGTGACCCTTAATTTAGAGGTTAAACAACTAGATGTGTGGACAGATTTCCTCCACAGTGATCTTGAAAATGAAATTTATATAAAGCAACCGAAGAGGTTTCGAATTAAAAGAAATGAGCATCTAGTATACCGCTTGAAAAATAGCCTTTACAGGCTAAAGTAAGCCCCTAGGTAATGGTATAAGATATTTGAGTCAATAATGGTGGACCAGGACTACTAAAAGATTATTTTGAATCATTGCATCTTCGTTTAAGGGTTCTTGAAGAAAGACTTTGTTATCCTCTTACTCTATGTGGATGATACGCTTATTATGGGGCGGAATGCCTCCCAAATTCGTGAGTTTAAGAAGTAACTTAGGAAATATTTTACTATAAAAAACTTTAGGTTGGTAAGCAAATTCTTGGTATAAGAATTTTTCTTAACCACAAAAACAAAGAGGCTTTGGATGCCTCGATATGGTTACATTAATATCATGCTTCAACGTTTCAACATAGATAAGTCCAAACCGATGAGCACTCCACTTACTAATCATTTTAAATTAAACACTCGGCAAAGTCCTTCAATGGAGTATGAGAAGGCCAATATGAGATATGTTCCTAATTCTTTCACTATTTAGAGTTTAATGTATGCAACGGTATGTATAAAGCTGGACATAGCTCATGCAGTTGAAACCATTAGTCGATTCCTTTCCAATATTGGAAAGGAACATTGGTTCACGATAAAATAAATACTAATGTATCTTCAGGGTACTTTGAAGACATGTCTGTACTTTGGCAATGATAAGCCGCTTTTGGTTAAGATATTTGGCACCGACATGTCCACTTTAGCTTACTTAGTTATGTTTGTGGGAAGAGTTGTATCTTGACAATAAGGTTACTAAAATGTGTTGTTCTCCGTATTATCGAAGCTGAATTCATTGCAACTGTGGAAGCAAGTAAGAAAGTGTTGTGAATGAGGAAGTTCATCGGGAAACTCGACTTCAAGCAATAACGGTATGTGTTGCTTTATGATAACCAAAACACTATTCACATTTACAAGAACTCATCATTATATTCCAAATCGAAGCACATCAATGTTAAGTATCATTGGGTGAGGAATGTCATTGTCTTTGAGTTCCTAATGCTTAATAAAATCAAGACCGAAAATAATCGGGTCAGATATAATGATAAAGACGGTGCAAAGAGGAAAGCTCAAAGCATACTAAATGATTATTGGAATGGTGATAAACCCCAAAAGGTCATGATAGGAAGTTTGTTGCATTTTGGATCACTCTATATCCTTTGACATGTCATTTAGTAGCATGTCAATATTGGATGAGAATTAACTTGAACAGATGAAAACTCTAAATGGTACATGATAAGCGTTTAAAGAGAGCATGCACATGGTTTGCCTGTAAAAATAGCTCCTGATACACGCTTAAAGGACACGTGTGCATGATTTTTTCAAAAAGGTCGCACTTGACGTACACCTAAAAGGTGCACAAGCACAATTTACCCAGTAAGTTAATGCATGATGCGCACATGATAGGCGCTCATGTGTCAGCACTGATATAAAAGCACCTGCGTGGATTTTTTGGATATTCAATATGGAACTTTTAAGTCCTTTTGAACGCTGTCACAGAGAGAGAGAGAGAGAAAAATAAGAATAAGAAGACTTACTTATCCGTTTGAGTTTTCGAATTATATTCTATTTTCTGCCGACTTTAAATACATTACTCTTGTTGCTAAGAAGAATATTTTACTTGTCATTTTCTTCTCATTTGCTCTTTTACTCTCTATTGCTTAGATTTATCATTATAAAGTGTTCTACCCTTGCATTGTTTGAGATTTTTATAATTGGACTCACTATATATTACATATTTTTTAGACTTATAATCTTGTGGTTTTCACATAAGTTGTAATTATCATTTTGCTATTATGTGTTATCATAGTGCCTTCACATGAATCCAAAGAAAGGATTCAGAAACGATCCTAGTGGAGATTAATTCTCAGCTTTGTGAGTGAAATTTTGGTCGTCGAAACCCAACAATAACTACTCCAGTTTATAGCATGCACTAAGAGGGAAAATGAAGCCTTTCATACAGAACAATCATTCCCATCCTCTCCAAATTCAATATGAGATTTGTAAAATCCTTGCAGTATAAATCAACTCAATCAAACAATAATTCTGTCTCTCGGAGAATTTAACTAACCTCCGAATTCCTTCTTAGTGGATTGAACAACAACTCCGTCTACCGTACGAACCGTGCAGTGATAGATTACCTACAACACTTTTCACCATATTATAAAAAGCATGTGCAATTTCATTTTAAATGAATCAATTGAAAATTAAACAGCAAAATAGAACGATGAGTTGAACCTGATCCCCATCAGAGGGTCTAGAATCACCCCCTCCGGATCGCAATTCGGCTTTAAGCAAGCCTCCAGGAACAAGTTTCGTCCGCCTAATTATCAAAATTGAGAATCAATCAATCACATTCTACTAACAAAAACAAAGTAATCAGTAAATTGAACTAAATGGATATGCAATGTTAACCTCTTCTCGTCATCGGAAAGTTCCTTGTTCTTCGGTGGCACGTACTGCTGCTCGCCGGCTTCTACGACAGACATTGAGCAGAACACCGGAACACCGAATGTTGCCGCCCTTTGTTCTCGCAATGCGTACAATGTTGGTGACCCGCAACTCGTCGTTGGTCCTAAATATTAATTTCTTCTTATTTTTATTTTCTTTTTTTTTAATTTATTTTAATTTATTTTAATTTTATTTTCAAAATTTATTGTACACTTTTTTATTTTTACATAAATATTATTAATATATTAAAAAACATATCAACTTTATTATTTCTCACAAAACACAAATGTAATATATTGATTTTAAAATAGATATTTACTGTATTTCTTAGATTCTTGTACATTTTTTGTAATTACCAATATATTATCATATTATATAAAATGTGTTTAATTCAATCTAAAATGTTACATAATTTAAGTCAATCATAAATATTCAATTTTAAGTAAAAAAATAAAATTTATTAAAAATAATTATTTATTTATTATTATTTTTTTCTACTTTAATGCTTACTAATCGCTGTATAACATATAAGAAGTACTCGATATTATTAATCTCTTTTTATTTAATAGGATGATCTTTATAATCTTTGATTAATGTACGTTTCAGAGATGATATAACTATAAAATTTATTATATTTAAATTTATATCATCTAAATCAATTAGTTAAAAATACATAAACTATGGCATAAATAATTTTAATGGACATGTTTTAACAAAAATCAAATATTCTTACTTTTTTATGATCAACTGAAATTATTACAATTCTTCTATTTTAAATTTTTTATATTTCAAACAGTAAAAATTTTATTATGACAATATAAATAACATATATTATAAAATAAATTCTAACATATTTTAATATACTATCTCATCCAAGTTGTAAAATAAAATCCTTATCATTAAAAGTATAAAAAATTAAAAAACCACTCACATATGTCTATCTTAATAAAGGTCTATATCTAAATATGGATATTCAAATAAAAAAAATATTACATTAAACCATCTAAATTATTTTAAATTATCTAAAATTTAAATTTTATAAATAAAATAACTCAATTAGACACTTTAAAATTCTGATGCTATCCATTCTGGATGACACTAGATTTCTTCCCTCTCGTCTCCTCTTCTCCTTCTTCTCTTCGTGTTTTCCTTCTTCTCTTCAACACTAACCGTTCTCATCATAGCGACTGTCATTGTTGATGAACGAAATGAAAAAATATATTTAACTATTTTTAAAAGTTCATAAAAAAAATTATTTAATTAATATAAAAGGTCAATATAAATAACCAAATTCGTCATATATACAGTACAAACTCCTAATTCTTTTCATGCAAATAAACTTCAGCTGCATTACCAACTAAATGATAACATCAAATAGGATGAGATTTATATGTTGACAGATAAGATCATTAGATACGTCGATGAGATATCTCATAACTTAAAGCATCTAATACATTCGCAGGGAAACTGCCCAATCAATCCATTATAAGTTGGTCACTGACAGCTCTAATGTTCTCCAGAAATCCTTCGATATGTTGTTCTAAAGAAATATTATCATCACTGACAAGCAAGAGATCACAACGAATCGAGTAGCATGAATTGTGCAGGAAATCAATTGGAAACTCTATTAGTTCAGTACTGCACAATATAACTTCTGTACAGTGGCCTCGCATGCTGAACATCCATAAACTCTTATACGACATTTGTAGTAAAACAGACACAGGGAGGCGACGGGAGGATCCCAACTCTCAAACCCAACTTCCTTGAATTCAAATCAGAATACCCACATCTTCAATGTGCTGTTTGGTAGCATCATTTATCAAGCAACTCTTCTGATAGAACTAGATCAATTCTGATTTACTGATCAACTGTTGGTTTCAACTGCTGAGGCTGCGCATCTATCAGGGCCAACTGTCTTCTAAGCTTAGCAATGTGACCTTGAACCTAATGCAGTAAGATCAACAGTAAAATATGATAGCTCACGGTGACAGATTCCAAGCATTTTGCTTAACTGAGAAAAAATAATAATACACAGAATCCATTAGGTTAAATAGTAATCCTACCACCAAAAAAGTATGCTTAACCAAGCAATATCAGCTCAACCATAAGTAAACCTATAGAAGATCAAAAGCTAATATATCATAAATCTGAAGGCTACTGATGGATCACAAAGCTATAAAAATCCACGTACAGCATGAATATATTGTGCATGCTCCAGTAACCCTAACACTTCATGGAGCAAATAACTCCCAGTAAGTATGTCCAATGTCAAGTTGTGCTTGCTGCCAACATTACAGTGTTGGTCAAGGAAATCGATCAAGACCAACCAGCCAGTGCAGTCTTCTGTGGTTACTATTCTCTTTCAATATTAAGTTGCAGGGGAAAAGATGTATTACTTCAAAAGTTTAGGCTATCATCAACAACTGATGCAACAAAAGGCTTCCAACACTGCCAAATTTGTTAAGGGACGATCATTTAGGGAAACAGTCAAAGAGCTAGGTGTCTAACTTAGGAAACATCAGAGCTGAACTATCACTTAAGGGCTCTGTTGGCTTCGCCCATCAGACTAAAACATTCTACAGCTGGATCTAATTTTAAGGATGTTATAACAACATCTAGCATTAAAACATTTCCAAAATCTTACTAGCATAAATTTGATATTGCGGTTTACCTGCTCCCTTAAATATGGGCCCTTTTTTCGCAAGGCCAATGAGTTCAGTGTATTAAAAGACATTTTATGCAATCTAAAAGGAAACAGAACAGGCAGCAGAACTGAGGTTGTCTTGTTCCCATGAGGGTTTAAGATGCCAATGTTAGGCCCGAGGTTGAGCTGGTTTGGGCCCATCTTCCTTGGTAAACAGCGGGAACTTTTGGTGTGGCTTTGCCCAGCCTAGAAATGGGTTCAGGATCAATACCCTAACAATCAATTTATACAAAAAATGGTGCTATTCTAGTGCTATTCTTCATAACCTAATAAAGTAAATACATTTAAAAACAGGATCAGGAAATAAAAAAAAAAGCACAGCCCAGTGGGCAACTTCTAATTGGACTGCTGATTGGACAATTTTTTTTACATCAACAGCGTACAAAAGATTGGACCGTAGGATGATTATTCAGCAGGCAATCACACACAAAATGAGGTCCATGTTACAGTAAGTTACCAATGAAGTAAAGGTAACTTATGACACTCAAAACAATATGAAACAAGTCTTATCCTTCAACAGAAATTAAAAAAAATGCAAGCATGCTAATACAACCTGCTGACGAGCTGCAGCAAGCTTTAATAGTTCATCTGCCTCTGAGAAATTTGTGAACCACTGAATAAGTGGACTATCTTTGGTGTCACCCTTCTTTCTCTTCTCCACCTCCTCAACTGGCACTGCAATAAAATAAAGTTACATTTGTTTCAGGAAAGGAAAACTATAGTCAAATTATGCGAATGATCCAGCCAAGTAACACACCAGGAGGAGGTAAATTAAGACCAGCAGGTAGTCGAGGTATGTTTACTGCTGGATGATTCTGTACCCGAGCAACCAACGCATCAGATGGCTCTGGAAAAACAATCTCATCATACGATTCCATGACAACGGGTTTCTTAGTTGAAGGGCCGGATTCATCATCTGGGAACAACTTTAGAAGGTGGTATCTGCAAACATGTTATAACCATCACTACATCGGACTAATTATTTACATGTTAGCCAGCCTCAAACGTAAATGCTACCATAGCAGCTAGAAATTCAGTCCACTTTCTGCTTCTAGTTTCCATTTACAGAGCATAAGCAGAGAGTAATACTGCAAATTATAACATAAAGAAGAAGCAAAAACAGGTTCCATCAGACTTTATTAACCTAAAAAAACTTAAAGTTGAGCAGCTCACAAGTTTAATGGCTTATCACAAACATCATCATGAAAGTACAGCGTGATGGCAATTTCAAATTCACCCCATCCAGATTCCGACAATTCAAAAGGTGGCGATTCCAAAACCCTCGTTGGGTTGTTGAAACTGGGATGTAATTGAAAAACTGCTCGCTTTATCACTACACCTATATCTTCATTTGTTGCCCCTCGAACATAGACATTCCATTTATGAGATTGGTACCTAATAAAACAAAAACCCAAACAGTTTTGATCAGCCCTCGTCAAAAACTAATTAAGCACACCAAAACTGCATGAATGTCCTAAAAGATACTTACTCGCTTGCCTTTTTCCCGAGCCAAAATGCAACGGTGCCATAAACAATTGGGATGCTAATTTCAAAATCTTTCAGTTTCTTGCTCGAGTTCTGCACCATGCCCATCGACGGTAGCATAACGAAAATCAGTTCTTCATTTTCTCTCTCCAAAGTTAATTATTTTCTTAAGTTCGTGGACTCAATTTTTTGTGACGAATTGATGAGCTAAAATACCACAGAATTCAATAAATAAAATCAAATACGAACCTTTTCGAGTGCAAAATTGCATTAAAGTTTGGGGAATTTAGGGTGTTTCAAAATTGATAGATTAAAATGGCTGAATTCGAACTATTAGTAGAATTAATTAACTGAACATTACCACTTTGGTGCGCTGTGATTTCGGAGCAGAGCCACCAACTTCCGTTTGATCTGATCCGTGCTTCTTGAGAGAGGAACTGTTGGGCATATCTGATTGATTTATCAAAATTTGAGTACGAAAAATAGGGATTCGATTAAACTCAAATTGAACCCTGTACGTTAGGGTTCCAGCAGGGTTCAGTCAAAACCGAGCGGCCTGTCGTTTGTGCAGCCAATGATGGAGCCACTGGTTCTTAGGTTGGCCTGTTGGGTATTTTGGTTGTTCACTCTTTCAATTGCTAAAACATTGTTTGACTTAAAAAATTAGCAATATTATTTATATATTTAATTATATTAAATTTATTATTTTTTCTGTATAAAAATAGAGAATAAAAATCAAAACAAAATAAAATTTATATTTATTTTTAATAATTTTGATATAATTAATTTTATAAATGGTCTTTTATTAAAAAACAATATGATACCTATTAAAAATATTTTTAAAAAACTTACAAATATGATTTTCTATCATTTTTTGCTGTTACTTTTACATAATCGTACTTATGTCTCTCATTTTTTATTATTTTTTTCTTTTTTATTTTTTCCTCTTTTTTATTTTTTTTTTTTTAGATCATGTACTAAATACTCTATTATACTCTTATAGTAGAGAGCTCCTAGTTGAACTCTCCTCTCTGGGGCCTCGGACTCAGCTGGCCTAGTTGCAGCTACCTCCTGCACCACAGAAACTTCAGCCCTAGCCTCAGTCGTAGGGACAACTTCAACAAGACCTAGAGTCGGGGGTTCAGCTGCTATAAGATGGTCCGCAACCCCAAACTCTGCTTCCACAGCGTGTGAAGTCCCAACGACGTCCTCGACCACGGTTTCGTCATGGACCTCGAGCGGGAGCTCCAATGGACTGAAGATTTGGATGGCAAGGCAAGAGAGCTCAGCAGTCTCGCCAGTGGGCAACTTCGTGGCCAAGCTTTCCTTGGCCTCAAGAGTCTTAGTAATTATCATCGAAGTTATCATCACTGCTTCCTCAGTCTGAGTCTCCTCAATCTCCTCCTCTGTTTGTCCCTCAATAATGTCCTCGGATTGGTTGTCAATCCAATCCGAGGCCTCTCCAGTGAAAATGGTAGAAATATCAGGCACGGGCTCATAAAAAGGAGGGGCAACAGAAGGTTCCACGGGCAGGCCTATGACCTCAGAGGGCTGCTCCATAGGCTCCACAACAACTGATGGCCCGACGCCCTCAGCTCCTTAGACAGGCCCCTTCTTCCTTATTAGCAGCTAAAAAGAGCTGAGTCATCATAGGAAGAGAAATGGTACCCAATGATCATAGTGGAACGCTCCAAATTCTTCGTCTGGCGGCTCTTCTTGGTTCGCTCGGACGGCTCCTCAATACTCAGAGCTATACTCTTCTTCTTCTTTTTCGTTTTCGGAGGAGTAGAAGAGGCGCCAGAGTCCTTGGGTTGAGGCTCCCACTTGGCCTTCTCCGTGGACACGGACCTCAGCCACCTATTCTTCTTGTTCTCATTAAAAGAACCTAGGTTTGCCAGCAGCAACTCCGTAAATTCCTTTGTGGCAGCCCTTTCCTCGGGCGTGATGTCCTTGCAGAATTCATCAAATTGCAGCAATACAATGGGTGATTTTACTTAGACAAATACTCCACAATAATAGAGGATCACAGCACATCACTTCAAAATCACAGGAAACAATGTATCTTCTGATACTTCACTAGTGTCATTCTTGACTTTCAATTACCACAACAGTAGATTTTCTATAGGTACAATAATTTTGATGCTGACACCTACTCATACATACGGCTTAATGGTATAGAAAAAAGGGTTGGTTCGTTTGATGGAAACAGAGGATAAAGAAGGGAAAATCCCCTAAGTATCCAGACAAAACACTTTAACAGGGTCGATGAAAAACTACATGAATTAAAACAATCATACAAATCATTGAATTAATTTTTTACTTGAAACAAAATAATGGGCAATTATTCATGAATTGCATACCTGAACCCATAAAATGTATAAAAGAGAACAGGGTTTTCTTTTCTCGAAACTGAAATCAGAAATGCAAGAGGAACTGCTACGGCAAAAACTTTTCCTCTTTTTGTGCCAGGAAAAGATGTTCTCTGTAGTTCTAACATTTATAGGGTAAAATGATAATAGGTTTTGTTGCGTATCAGAAATTTGGATTATCCTACGGATCAAGGGTCGCAAATCGAATCTTTTTGTTGGTTGATCTGACGCGGATTCGTCTCCATAGTCTTAAATTTGAGTCCTGTACAACACAATTGAAAACTAGTGGTCAGAGGTCGGCGGGAATTGTTCCCACCGTAAACCCTCCGACGCTCAAGTCATAAGTTTTTCCAAAATATAGAATGATAAATGGATGATGTATATTTGATGGGTAGAGTGTTTTATTGCATTCATCCGACTTAAAGGTATACCTCAGGAGGAATATCACATGAAGGGAATCTCTTGAAGGGAGATGGGGATCGTTTGGATCGGCCTCTCAGAAATTGTCTTGGCCCATTGGGCTCATAGAGAGCTAGCCTCCTTCCCCTTTAGATAGAGTACGTCTCTAGCAATTTCTCTAATCTCCCTTTTTGGAGGTTTTCCTTGCGATTTTCTCCAGTTCCCCCCTCCTCTCTTCTCCTTGGGATGAGGTCTTTATATAAACGGAGAATCTTTTCCATAGTCAACCGCTGAAGTGGTTGAATCTTATTTATAGTTAACCGTCGGCGATAACCGCCGGTTATAACCGCCTGTGAATTGGATAAAATGGTTGAACTTTTTTCCTGGGCCGGTTATACTGTACCCATCACTAGCCCCCATGCCAGGTGGTTTAAAAATTTCAACTCCCGGCATATTTCTGATGTGACGCTGTTTATTTGATTTTGCCGACTTACCATCTTTGAAAAATCTGAATTTTAAAATTCGGCCTCCTTTGGGCCGCTCGTTGATGTAACCGAGGTTTAGAATTCGACCTCCTTTGGGCCGCTCAGAGATGTAACCGAGGTTTAAAATTTGACCTCCTTTCGGCCGCTCGGTGATATAACCGAGGTTTAGAATTCGACCTCCTTTGGGCCGCTCGGTGATATAACCGAGGTTTAGAATTTGACCGCCTTTGGGCAGCTCGGTGATGTAACTGAGGTTTAGAATTCGACCTCCTTTGGGCCGCTCGGTGATGTAACCGAGGTTTAGAATTCGACCTCCTTTGGGCCGCTCGGTGATGTAACCGAGGTTT
>JAOVVI020017187.1:0-10675 GCA_028571085.2 Nepenthes alata | reverse complement strand
CTTCTAAAATAATAATTTTATAATTATATATTATTAAAATATTATAATGTAAGTAGATATATATAATTTTATAATTTGATAAAATATGTTTCTACATATATAATAATATTTTAATAATATATAATTATAAAATTATTATTTTATAAATTTATAAAATATAATTGATGCGTCCTGGATCCGAATCGACGATAGATTTAGATATGGCTGGGTCTCTGGTTCAAGCGGACATGGAACTATCTCTGCACTCCTTGACTTTGATCTTACATACCACAAAAGAAAATAAGACATAAAAAAAAATGATAAAAATCGCTCCCTAATTTATTTTTTGACATTTAAATTACTAATCTTTCTTTTAAAATGAAGAATTGGAAGATTAAATTTATTGAAAATGATACGGGAAATGGGACTTATGAGTTTGACTTGGAAGTGACGCTCTACGTGGAGCGACTTTTGGTGATGGTGCACCCGTGGAGAGCGACTATTCTATTCACTAGGTCAACAGAGAGTGGACAGTGTGCAGGGAGAATGGCACTTGTGGACTCGTTCGAGTGGGATTGCTAGTGTCCATTTAAACACTGAAGATGGCATACTCCTGGAGTTTGTCTCGAGGTCATTTTATAGCTCTGGAACCCCCAACCTCATATGGGCGATAAGATCGGCTGCTAACTGTTTGGAGAAGATTCTTTCTAGTCGATAAGGGGTTGCTCACACTATAAGGATTCCTTCCTTATAAAAATATTGTACGTAGTAAATGTGAGGATTCTCATCGTGAGAGATGCACTAAGTTGGGGACTTCTTTTCCAAGAAAGATCGTGATCTAAAAAATATTCAGAATCTTGATTGATCAAGGTAGGTTATCTCTCGAGTGTGGGAAAAAAGTCACGGCTCGTCCTTCTCGGACATTATCTTATTCGGGCTGCATCTAGCCGATTGAGGATCGCTTCTAGTCAACCAAGACGTTGACCGCCCTCACGCCAGTGGGCAGTATTTCTTCTGGGCTAACCGCCATTTTGAACTATCCTATATTTGTAAAAATTTCTCATCGTCTCTTATCTGATTATCTAATTTACTTTTTTGTTATATTACCTCTATTTTTAGGGATTATGATCACTAACTGAAGCATTCAATAGGCAATAGGCATGTGACATAGTGGCTGTGTTGCATACCCACAAAGCAGCCCCTCTTAGGTCTAGCGAAGTTGGGACTTAAAATGTTTTGTCATTGTAATTTTTGAATCAATAGATATATAAAATTTCTATCATTATATATATTATTTATATAATTTTAATCATAATATTTTAAATCGTAACAAAATAGTAAGATTTGAGCGGGATTCACGGCTAGATAGAGGAAAGGAAAAGGGAAGTAAAATACTATACTTTTGTATGATGCTGATCTCATGCACCTATTGATTTCGGGATAAATTCCAATAGCAGTATTATTATTAATTTGATGAAAAGGGGATAAATAGATTTTAACTTTGGAGCATTCAAAATCCAAAAAAAAGACAGGGAAATAAAGTACAAGGAGAGAACAGATGAACCTCGATAGGGTAGCCAAATAATCTTACAGATTACGAAAAAATTACTAATATATTCAGATATTATGACATTAATAAATTGTTTAGCATATATAGTTTTCATATATTTTAGAATAATTTTTATTAACTTTTTATTCTACTAATCATATTATAATATCTTATTTAACTTTTTTTGAGCAATACGCTTCATAACATTCCCTAGATTATAATAGTCTCGCTTATTAAAAGAAACTCGTTTAGAATAGAGAAAAGATCGAGAAAATCCCTAGAGAATATGAAAATTACAGTAAAACTATAAATCAGATGCATGAAAATTTGATGATCTATCCGGACACTCCTCTAATGGGATATGGGAAATTTCATACCTTAAAAGGATTAAAAAAATTTACGCTGATATTTTTAAATTGATAGTTATTATTTTTTAAAAAATAGTAAATTTATAATAATTAATTTAAAAATAAATTATCTAAATTTAAAGAATAATATTCTCTGTTCCTTTAAGAGATAGACCCCTCTCATCTCCTCCTCTAATAGTGGTCACTTTGTTTAGTAAAAATAATGGACCAATATGTACAACAATTAAGCATTGCTTGACTAGCATAATAACTACTTCTTATTTGTAGATAATTAGCATATTTTTTTTATTCGAGCAAATACAAAGTTTCAAAAATCACCATAGCTGCTTAGAGATTGAAGTAGATGGTCTTGGCTACCGTATTTATAAACACCTTATAAATGATATACAGTTTATACGCAGCCTTAACATGGGAATGCTAGCATTTTGACCACTGTATCAGAAGTGGTAGCTGTAGCATTAAACATAGTAATCGGCATAATATCAACTTAGTGATATGCAGTTATATATAATTATAGTCAATTATTCGATTATTTCTAGTAGAATTATTGTACTATATAGAATTATATAAATATGCCAAGGTGACAACTCTAGCAAAAAGGATTAAAGTATTCTCACAATAGATCCCTTATAAAGGTGGTCGTGGTGTGTCACGTTAGCAAAATACACTCATACATGGAGTTAATAGCATTTTATAATTGTCAGAAATAAAGGCTTGTTTGAACCGTGAGGAAATACTTCATAGATGATAGCAAGTACACAACAATCAAGCACAAACAATAAAAATAAGATTTTTACGTTGAAAACTCCCTATGAAACGAGGGAGAAAAATCACGGGACACAGAGTCCGAAATTTTTACTAGTAACAGTTGATCGGTTACACAAACCCCAAATCACAAGGATCAATATCAACTAGCTTTGGACAGCCCGTACAAGAGATATAGATAATAGAAGTAGAGATAAAACCCGGCAGATGTTCAGCTTTGCAGCAAAAACCACGTATGTGTGGTTACCAAATAATGAAACTTGTTTGACAACCCGAACGATGGCTCAAATATTCCTCTCCTTCTTCTTCTCTCTCTTTTCTCTCTTTTTCTCTTATGGAACGGGGCTCACATCAATGCATAATTAACCTAAAAACGTAAATACGCGTTTTATATAATGGCGCGCGCTCGAGCGCCTCTCGAGCGAACGGCGGGTGCTGCCCCGCGCTCCAGCGCCTAGCGAGCGCATAGCGAGCGGGGCAAATTTTAGAAAATCCGCTCGAGCTCCTAGCGGGCGCTCAGCGAGCGGGGCACATACTGTAAAATCCGCTCGAGCGTCTAGCGAGCTCAACTTGATCTTTCTTCATGCGGTGAGAAAATACACCTCCACCCGCCACATCAAGTGGGTAGGGCCCACACGGGAGTGACCCATAACCCAACAAATATTTCTACTTATTTAATAATGAATAATTTAGATTTATTATGAAGTTAGTGATTTCACAAATCTAGAAATATGAATATTTTCTGACAATATTTATTTTCAGTCATTATTTTATAACCAAGCATAAGAATAAAAATAAATATCATCTCTTATATTTATTTTCATTTTATTTTTCTCAACTAAAAACATTCTAAAAATGCAAAGAAATTCTTCGAGCATGACAGTACTATTGTCCACTTGGGCAAGGCTCATTTGGGGAGATAATTTAGTCCATTGGGAGATAGATAGAGTCTCCTTCACCACACCCAAACCCTAAGTTTTGGCATGGGACTTCTTCAAACGGTCTACTAAACAGTTCTTCTGGTTACTGGCCATTTCATTTGGTATAGTCAGAACAAAATTATATTTGACAGTAAACAATGGGACTTTGATTGATCATCGGTTTTGCTTGCCCGACTCTTTTTTGATGATACGGCTTTGATTTTTGTTGTTTTTAACGCTTGTAGAATTATTTTCAGTCCTTTTTTTGTGCTGAATTGTTCCTTTTTTTTAAGAAATTAATCGTACAGAATTTAAATCTTTAATACAATTACTTACTTATAAAAAAAAAATAATTCTACCTTTGTCCTTAATCCAATCTGGGATACCATAAAACATTATTTGACGGTATTTTTTCGTAATAAAATAAATAGCAAACATGTAATAAAAATAAGTTTGTCTAAATTTTATCAATTATTTTCTACAATAAATAGTTAATTAGAATCATCTGACTGTTTATGAGTCTCTTTCCCTCACATCTATTCTTGTGTCTACTATTCTCTCTGAAAATTGCCAACCAATGTGGCTTTATAGAAGATGGGTGAAAGGTATCTTCGTCTTCTCATGTTACTGTTGAATAGTCGTAAATATTCCAACACTGATAGGAAAACGTATCTATTCAGTCAATCTCTATTTAAACAGTCATATTCCTGCCTTTTTATTCCAAAAACATCCAACAGAAAATATGAGGATGGAGAGGCTTTGCTGCATCTGGGGCATGTTTGGCCATTTTTCTGATTTCACTGTTTCTAAAGCCCTGTTTAGTTTTTAGGTTTTATTGATCCTACTTTGGGAGGCATTTGGCTGGCCTTCTTTTATTGTTGTTTGTTCTTCGTCCGAGGCGCGCCTGTGTTTGCATTTGGCTCTAGATGAGGGGTCTGCGACACGCCATCGTTGTTCACCTATAATATCTCAATATTTCGGGTTGAAAGTTTCAAACTAAGATCAGTAAAAATTATTTATTATGAAAAATTTAATTGAATAGATTAGTTTTTTTTTCTTTTTAAATCGATATTATATAATTGGGTCAAATTGATGTTGATAACCTCCTATTAGTGTCTTAGGTGATCTTTTAGCTTCGAGCATGCCACAATTAGCTTGATTTTTTTCCGAAGTCTTACTTTTTGGTGTTGTGTGCGAGCTAGGAATGACAATGGGTTGGGTTTAAAGGAGCTCGGGGTTTCTGCTTCGTATTTTTTTTCCTGTTTTTGACTATTTTATTTTTTATAATATAAATTTTATTTAAAAAAAGAGAAAATAAATAAAATACAGCGTTCTAGGGTGTCAAATCACAACCCAACTCGTAAACTTCGAGTCCAATGGAAACTTAATTTTTGGGTTGTGTCAAAATTTAAATTCAAGCCAATATAATTATTTTTGTATGTTGAAGAAAAAATTATTAATTTTAAAATATTAGTAAGTTTTTTAGTCACTCAAAATGAATAATAAAATTGCTTGTTAAATTGTCAAATTTATAATCTATTGAGCACAATTTGACTTATTAGAAATTTTTTTAATAAAATACTTTCTACTATCAAAACGGGTAAAACCCAATCAAATTGAGTAAAATCAGATTAGTTCGTGTTGGGTTATGTCGGATCTAATTTTTTACCATTCATAGGAAAATAATTATAGAATATTTATCTAGATCAGATTAATTTTTTTATAATCCGTAAAATAAAAAAGCGATAAGACTAAAATTAGTATCAACTATAAATCTGTAGAGATTAAGTGTCAACTATACAACTATTATGTTTCATGTAAAAATAATCCGGGCACGGATTGAGCACACAATTTACAATATTTCAAGAAAACAATAAACTTAAATGATTTTTTTTTTCCCTTACAATGCCCATGTAAAAATATATATTCCAATTTTTTTTTTTTAAAAAGCCATTTTTAGTAGGTCTAAAATAAGCTAGATTTTGACACGGTACAGTCAATGTTAACGTCAATGAACCGGTATATGGAAAGTGAGATTTATTAGCAAAGAGAGAGTTACCTTAAAGAATATATTTAGAATAAATGGGAGTACAACTAGCTCCTAACACACGACATGTTAGCGAAAATATTACCTTACTCATGCCTTGTATAATTAACAAAAATGTTTCCGGATTGCCTTCCATAGATGACAAGATCAGCATTAACTCTCACCTCTATAAAACCCCCATGTCTCTCTTCCAATCTTTACTCATTCAAAAACATGGCAGCAGCCATCCGGAAAGTAGAAGAAGATGCCACATTGCTATGCAAAACCCATGAAGAAAGGGATGGTGGAATGCAGAAGAGGATGAAGGCCACGGCCCCATCTGACCCGGACCCACATGGCCTGCCTTCAAACACAAGCCCCCGAGCCCTTTTGGTCGATCTGAGGCTATCCAACAATGACAGCTCGATCAACCAGGACTCCTCTCCAGGTCCATATAGGGTGCCGCCGAACGCTAGGGTTTTCACTTGTAGCTACTGCAAAAGGGAGTTCTCGACTTCTCAAGCTTTGGGTGGTCACCAAAATGCCCACAAGCAGGAGAGAGCACAAGCCAAGAGGGCCCACGGCGGTGGGCTTGATGTGGCAAGTTTTGGCCTGCCGCGTTATCCCTACTATCCTTATTATTCTTCGGTGCCCTATTATGGATCTTACCATAGTAGTATTATTCATAGACCACCTCTTGGGGTTAGGATGGATTCTGCGATTCATAAGCCTTCTTACCATCATCATCATCCATGGTTCCGATTTGGGTGGCCTCATCAATCCTCCTTTGATAGGCTAAGAATGGGAAGCAATAATTTCTGTGCACCTTCCGATGTGGGTTTCATCGATGGGATGGCGGGACCTTCCACTAGATCAGATCTTGGCCGGCGAGTGATCCCGACCATCGGTGATAACCCGCCCGACTTGTGTTCAAGATTGGCCGGTGAATTAGACAAGCTTGAGGGTGGTGGTGCAGACCTTGATTTGAATCTCAAGCTTTGATCTTAACTTGTTGTTCCTTCTTGGAACTTCGGCCACATATGCTGTTTCATTTAAATTACTGTTTTGATTTTGTTTCATCATTGATGTACTTTTAGATTTATCACCACACCTTGTAATGCTTACATTTTAGAACTTAGAATATATACAGTAATTTGCTTGAATATATATGTTTTAAAAAAATTTTATAGGATACTTTTTAGTAAGATCCTCTACTAATATAACATTGATCAAATTATTTATTTTTCTGTAGACCCGTTAGTGTATATAAATAAATAAAATAGCATGTCATCAAGGGTTTTGTTATTTATGTGGAGGTTTTGGAAGATGGGTGTCTTTATTGCTTGGATATCACATATAACTCGAGCTAGAAGTCCATGATTTGTTTTGAACTAAACGCATGCAAGTTAATCAATGATCAACATTAAATATCCTTTTGGCCTCATTAACGATCGGTTTTGATTTGAATTTTGAAAACCATGCATGCATTGATGTAATTTAAGCAGAGCGTATCAACGATATATTTGGTTCATGAAAACTGAAGAATTGAGAGGATTCGATTGCAGGAATAAATTAACGATTCTGATTATATTTTCTTGATAAGAATACTGATTTTTGTTACGTTTTTATATCAGAAAAAAACAGAAGAATCAAAGAATGAGCGCAGAATCAGCTCTTTCCTCACTTAAGATATGATAAATTAGCAGGGAGTTAGATGGAAAGAAGAATGCCCACAATATTCGGTCTTATTATCATTACCTTACTTGGTTAAAAATGATGATTTTATTTATTATATGAATATATAAATATAGTTAGAGAAGTCAGAATAAATTTTGAATAAAATGCAGGTTATTTATTATTAATTAGTGAGAATCCAACGCCACCATCCATCCATCCACCCACCATTGAAATGCCACCAATCAAAGCCACTCAATTGTGGTGACTCGGATCCAAATTAATTGATCTGATTTGAATAGACCATACGAATAATTCAAATCATAAATAATTATCATAAACACATTGTAAATAAAATATTCATGATAAATATCAAATTTATCAAAACGAGAGAAAATATAAAAGTCTTGATGGGTATACCGTAATATGGGCTGGCCTAAGGTCAAAGAAAACTCAAGACGACCTGCTGGACGGTCAACTAAAAAACGGCCCAACAGGAGGTATAGGCCCAAATCCTGAAAGACCCAAGACGATCAACGCCAACGTTGACCGTCCATACCTCAGCAGGCGGCCAACTCGCGTACAGACGGTCAACTCAAACGTTGACGGGATGTATTGTAGCGGAAGGCCCAAAAAGGCTTTTTACGGGCCTGGCCCACTTGAGCTCACGATCCAGTAAACGACCAGCAACGGCTCTTTCAGCACCTTTCACGATCTCAGCCAGCACCCAAAAAGGATATTGACAAAATCAACGACATTCCCATAAGGAAGGCGCCAGATTTTTCCAATCTCCTGCCAATTGGGGCTCTCCAACGGTAAAATACACGGAAGAAATATGAGCGATTTGAAAAGTCGCTGACCGCCATAAAGGAAGCAATCTCAATCAGTTTGGCAACTGGCGCCTCCCTGTAAAAGGAAGGCCGCCCAACGTAACGTCAGGGATCACACCTTCCAACTAAGAAAGATCACTCTGTCATCCTTTAAGTAAGCCCTAAAATTCTCATTCAAGGTACGCAAGCTCTTATACACACAAGGCAAGCTCTTACTAACAAAAATCCTTACTCAGATAACGCAAGCTCTTATTGACAAAACGCCCACGAACGCTTATAGAGCATTGGACAGAGGCTCATCGTCTCTTTCTCTCTACCCAAGCGTTTGTCCTCAAATCCCACCAAAAGCCTCCAGATTCCAGGAAACCTCTTCGACTTTTCGAGAGTCGTTCCCTGAAGCTTCCATGCTTTCGGGACTTCGCTTCCTCATGCTCTCTGTGAACAGGAAGCGAGAGCTCACGTTCTCGACAAGCCAATACTCATGACCGACCTACTCACACACTCTCTCTTTCTTTCCAGTTTACCTTTCATGCTTAGAAGACGTTACTAATTTGAACGTCGGAGTATTTTCGGTGGGAAACCTCCCGCCGACACACTGACCTCTTGTTCACTTTAGTGGTGTGCAGGGTTCAAAGTTAGTGAATGGAGCCGGGTCAAGCAATCCAAACGAATCCGAATTTGTTCGAGGTCAGATCCAAGTACGCATCAAGTCTATAATAATATAAATTCATGGGCACATAGTTCCGATAAATTATCTAAAATAATACAATATTAAAGAAGTCTTATTATCTCTTAATATAAAAGTTTTTTTATTATGAGATCGCCTCTACTCGAAATATTTATAGCAAATGTATAATCCTTCTAGCTTGCTATCGACTTCTTCTATCCTAAAATCAAGAATATATAAGTATATGTTAAATACCAAATAAGTAAATATATGCAACAATATCAAAATATATTAAAATATCTCGGATAATAATATAAAACGTATACAAAATTAATAATAATACAATAAATATAATTATTCGAGACTTAAAGTCATGTTGTAACCACAATTTAAAAGTTATAATAGCAACTGAATATTGAAAATATAGTCAAAATTTTACCAAATATGAATATCAAATAAAGATATAAGTTCAATCGAAACTATTTCAATAGAGGTTTCATACATAACTCAAATTTTCAATTTATGTTTATGATGTTACAGATTTTATACATTTAGTAAATGTTAAAAATAATTGTATAATAAAAAATTTAAAAGAAAATTTAAGTGTTGGAGGAATCATAGTGTGCACGAATAACGCTCGTGTATGCATATATTTGGGCATGACATTTGATTCGGTGCTTGTGCGTTGATTTGAGTATTTAAATCCCTTTTGCTTAGTTTTGGTTATTTATGCAAGAAAAGAGGGAAAAAGACAAAAAGAAGATAAGGAAGAAGAGAAAAAGTAAAGAAAAAAGATTTTGAGGTTATTTCGTATTAGACTTTGGCAAATTTTTAAACCCATAATTTAATTTATTATTAAAGTCTTTAGAATTTCTTTAAACTCTTTTTTAAAAATATATGTGTGTGTCATGTCCCAGATCTCGATCCCGATATTAACACTTAACCAACATTAATTAACCAAATAAAAATTTAATAATATTCGAACGTAAATTTTACGTTGATACCTCGATCAACTATCATATAAATAAATAAAAATATACATAGGATTTAAATATGTGCTACATTATTGTATGGCTCCGACACCAACCCAAATTGTGACTTCGAACCTTACGTAAATATACTATACTATCATATAGTTTGCAAAAATAAACTATAAACTTATTCTTCTAACTGACTATCAGACAACCCAGAATAATTATAAAAACTACGATAATATTTTATTTGAAAGATAACCTGCTATTCGGAATCTAAAACCTGCAAAATAGAGGATTCATCAAGTTGTAAAACTATTCGAACATAACCGATATATTAAATATTGTTTGAAAGCTACAATACAACTATTAGTCTTATTAATTCCCATCTGGGTACCATAGTACGTCATTCTAAACCATATAAAAATGTCCAGAAGTCAAATTATATCAATTAACATGTTCTAAAGCACTCGAAACTTAGAATGATACATACCTATTATCGAACACCATAATACAATATTTTAGAGCATGATAAAGCTGACCGGAAACTAAAATACAGCAACTAACCCCATTATCTATAGTCTAAAAATATAAAAACAACATTAAAATTAATAAATCCCTAAGCTAAACTCTTTGAACACCATCGATCATTATTCCTGTTCACTTGGCAAGGATACGTGAATCTCATCTAAGTGGGTTAATAAAAATAGTAAGAGAGTGCACCAAAACTCAGTAAGGCACTATATGATAATAAATATATATATATATTTATATTAAAAATATAATTAAAGGATCAATGTATCAAAATTCAATGATATGTCATGAAATTTCACAAAATATATGTCCAACTTAATACAAAATTCTTAGCTTATTCTTATCATGTTTCTTCTTAACCTTAGCCATCAAAGCTTGTTCAATTCTTCTTT
>JAOVVI020017186.1:0-10675 GCA_028571085.2 Nepenthes alata | reverse complement strand
GTTTGTTACTCAAAAGCCCGAGTCAAAGTCCGAGGAGAAATGAGCTTTTGAATATGAATAAGTTTGTAACTATGTTCAATAATTTGTTGACGATAATATATATAATCACATTTGTAATGAAATGCATGCGAAAACATTGTGGGAGAAACTCAAAATGCTTTATACCTCAAAGACCAATAACAATAAATTGTATTATTTGATAAAATTGATGCATATAAAGAGGGTACGTCTATAGCCGACCACTTGAATGGGGATGTGTTGACCAACTGAGTAGCATAGGCATCAAGTTTGATGACAAGTTGCTAAGCTTGTAGTTGTTGACCACTTTGCCGAATTCATGGGAGGTGATACAGATTACTATCGCCAACACCGCTCCAAAAGGGATGATGACTTTGGAGATAGAAAAAGGAGCTATGCTAAATGAGAAGATGAGACAACACCCACAAGGTTCTTCTTCCTCGCACTCTAAAGTGCTGGTTACTGAAACACGGGAAAGAAATAAAGAGCGTAGCCCAAAATTTGATGAAAAGAGTCAAAATAAGTCACAGTTGAGGTATCAAAACCTCGAATGCCACTATTGTGGAAAAAAGGGACATATCAAGAAGTATTATTACAAATGAAAGTGTGCTAATGTTGATGGAAATGAGAAGGTTGAGAAGACCTGAGATGAGGAGAAAGTTTTAATTGTTACCAAACCTGTTATACTATTAGTTTGCAAAGAAGAGGAAGTGATCAATTTGGCGGACCATGAAACAAACTGGGTGGTGGATAGTGGCACTTCAGTCCATGTCACGTCAAGAAGCGAATTCATAACATTTTACAATCCCAGTGATTTTGAAGTATTGAAGATGGGAAACGAATGTATGTCCCGGATTATCGACTGTGATATAAGCGAGGAGTCTTCAAACTTGTGGCATCAACATCTAAGCTACATGAGTGAGAAGGAGCTGAATTATTTAGCCAAGAAGAACCCCTTTGGCACGTGAAAGAAGCAAAATTGAAGACCTATTCTCATCGCATGGCGGGGAAGCGATGGAGGGTTTCATTCTATGGAAAGTCGTCCATGAGAAAGACAGATCTTTTTGAATTGGTTCGCACCAACATACATGGCCCTCTTAAAGTGAAAAAACTCCGACGAGCATTCTACTTCGTTACCTTTGTTGATGATTGTTAGAGAAAATTGTGGATATATCCATTAAAGTCGAATGATCAAGCCCTTAACATTTTCAAATAATTTCGTGCCTAGTGGAGAGAAAAACGGGAGAAGAAGCTGAAGTGTATCTGAAGTGATAAAAGAGGGGAATATATTGAAGCATTTGATGTATATTGTCGGGCCTACGAAATTTGATATCAAAAAACTCCACTAGAAAACACCGCAACTGAATGGTGTGGCTGAAAGTATGAACAGGACATTAACCAAGAGAGTTCGTTGTATGCTCTCGGAGGCAAAGCTCCTCGGTTCATTTTAGGGGGAAGCCTTGAATGCCGTGACTCTCGTAATTAACCTATCACAAAGCAGCCCACTAAATGGAGAAGTACTGGAAAGAAGGTTTCCTATGAGCATCTACATGTATTTGGGTGCAAGTATTTTGTCCATATCCCAAATAATGAGATGTCCAAGCTGGAATCGAAGATGAGACAGTGCATCTTTCTCGGTTACAGAAAAGATGAGTTGGGCTATCAGTTTTATGATCTGATAGAGAAAAAACTTGTCCAATCGAGAGATGTGGTGTTTGTTGACAACGAAACTATTGAAAATATCGACAAAATGGAGAAAGTCATTTCCAGCAATGACACTAACCAGCTGCGCAATGTAAATCCTAAATCCTTGACACTAGAGTTGAATTATGATGAAGACGGCGATCGAGATGATGCTGAAGGGGAAGAAATTCATGGGATTCCTATGCTCGATAGAGTGGACGATGCAAATTTGGATGACATTGTCCCTCATGATGATTTTGGACTTGTCGAGACCATTCCACTCTAACGATCCACAAGAAATCGAAGGCCCTATCTCGCCTATTGGCCAATAAGTATGTATTGCTTACTAATGGAGGAGAACCCAAAAGCCTTAATGAAACAATGAAAGATGAGTATAAATTGGAGTTGATGAAGGTTATGCAAGAAGAAATGAAGGTATTGCAAGAGAACCACACATTCGAGCTAATCGAGTTGCCTAAAGGCAAATAAGTTTTGAAGAACAAGTGAGTCTTCCGTCTAAAAACTGATGAGAACAACCCACAACCAGGTACAAAGCAAGGTTGGTCGTGAAGAGGTTCAATCAATGGAAGGATATCAATTTTGAGAAAAATTTTACCCATATTGTGAAAATGTCTTCAATCAGGGTAGTTCTTGAATAGGCTGCGATCTTTGATTAAAAAGTTGAACAACTGAATGTGCGGATGGCTTTTCTTCATAGTGACTTTGAGGAGGAGAACTACATAGAGCAGTCGGAGGGATTCCGAGTTGAGGGGAAGGAGTGTTTAGTATGCTGTCTAAAGAAAAGCCTTTATGAGTTAAAGTAAGCCCTAAGACAGTGGTACAAGAAATTCAAATTTATTATAGTAAGTCAAGATTACCGAAAGACTATTTCAGACCATTGTGTGTCTTTGTTCAAAGATATTTTCAAAAGACGACTTCGTTATTCTTCTACTCTATATGGATGATATCCTTATTGTTGGACGAAATGCCTCCTAGATCACTAATTTGAAGCAGTAGCTTAGAAAATCCTTTGCTATGAAAGATTTAGAGCAGATGAAGCAAATTTTTGGCATAAGAATATTTTGCAACCAAAGCAAAGAAATTATGGATATCCAAAGAAAGTTATGTTGAGAAGGTGCTTCAACATTTTAATATGGTGAAGTCCAACCCGGTAGGTACCTTGTTGGCCAATCACTTCAAGTTGAGCAACCAGCAATACCCCTCTACGGATGATGAAAAGGCAAGCATGAGAAGCATCTCTCATTCTTTGGCTGTGGGCAGATTGATATATGCAATGGTGTGTATGAGACTAGATATTGCTCATGCGGTTGGAATAGTTACCCAATTTCTTTCAAATCTCGGGAAAGAGCATTGATTTGCGGTAAAATGTGTCATGTCCCTATACCAAACCCGAATAATAATTAGTGTAATTATTCCATTAACAATAATTATAACCCAAATAACGATGGATGTGAACTGCAAGTCGATTATCTCAACCGATCCAAAAATATATATAATAACCAACCAAATCACAGGACCCAAAATATATCACACCCATAAGTGACACCGAAACACCAACGACACCATGATGTTGAATTTTATATAAGGAGATATATCTTAAATAGAATCAGAGTAAATTACATCCGTAATGACTGCTATTGGACAAACCAACAACTACTTTATTGATCATAAACGATTGTCTGAAATAACGTAAACATAATAAGCTACTATTCGGAAACTAAAATACAACATCAAATATTCCATAATTTTAATCCTAGTCTCTTCAAACAATTCTTCCTTCATGATCCTTACCTGCAAGTGATCCGAGCTGCTAATCTGGAGATGTTAGCAAAAAATAAAAACAAGAGTGAGCTGAAAGCTCAATAAGACATATAAATTTCATAATTAAACATGCCATTTTCGTTAAATCATACCAAAAGGAACAATGAATATAATTCAAATGCAATATTGTGAATTTTCATGTCAAATATGCACAACTTTTAAATTTTTTTTTAATTCTATAATTCAAACATGCTATACCAATTTTGTTCAAACATGATTCTCTTATGGACCAAGGGCCAGTAGGGTCTTACCGACTAAGAAGCAGATAATCAAAACCCGAGCTATATTTGTTTTCATACAACTACTATTCAAGACCCGTAGGTGGGGCGTCATATATATTCTGTAAATGGGGCCGAACGCCATTTACAATACTAAAGCATGCCATAATATACCACCTGCTAATTCTTTTACAATGGTCCAATATATAAACAAATGAAAACTCTACTCAATTTCATACAATCAATATATCTTTTTTATTTTAGAGAAAATATTCTCAATTCTTTAACAAATTGTAGAGTTTTCTTTCAAATTTCTTCGATTTCTTACCATGCATTGTATGAAATTAGTGTAGGAACTTAAATATGCAAATTTTAAAGCACATAAAAGCCATATTCTGGAATTTACAACATATGATCTATTTTAAACAAATTGCAAAAACATTCAGCAACCTTTTTCTTACATTACATACATAAAGAAGAAATTTAAGAAATTTTTGGAACATATAAGATAAATTTAAACATTCAGGAACACTTTTCAACATGCCAGACATTTTATACGAATTTAAATCATGCATCATTTAGTAAAAATTTCAGCACATGCATGAAAAAAAATTACAAAAATCAATTAAATAATATAATGTACATGGGTTTAGACATGAATTTTATACAATATTGAAGAAAGATGAGAAGAGTGGTACATCATGTGAAACACAAACGATCTAGTTACGAAAATATAACATGCATGAGTATTTGGAACAACAAATACTCTAAGAAGTGGTTAACAAAGGAAAAGAAGTTTGGAATGCACTTGCCTTATATTCAAATTACCAAAATCTTGCTTGAGATCACTTTAATTTGCCTTTTCTAGCTTCTCCCTCTTTCTCTCTCTTCTCCACTTCTCCTCTCTCCTATCTCAAAATCCGGTAGAAAATGACTAAAAATCAATTAAACATGACTTATATAGCAGAAACGAGTGCTTGTCGGGCGCGCGTCAGGCGCCACAGCCAAATAGAGTGGTGCACGAGCACTACTCGAGCGTGCGTCAAGCGCTGAACACACTAGAAAGTGCACTTGAGCGTTCCTCGGGTATGCATTGAGCACGAGTAATTTGAAAAATGCGTTTGAGCTCCAGTTAAGTGTCCATCAGGTGCAGCCTCTTTATCCATCCCACGCATGTGCACGCGTCGGATGCCAGTCAAACATCCATCAACTCACAGTAACATGGTCCATAATTGACTTTTGACCCAATTTTCTTCATCATTTGACTTCAACTTTAATTATCTCAACTTAATTAATCATGATTAAAATAAACTTCGAACTCATTCTTTCAATTTCTCCTCTTATTACAAAAATTTCGTCCTTAAGATTTAACATACCTTATCGAAGAAACAAATACGAGTATTTCTCCTAGATCTATCTTATCTTCTCTTTCTCACGTCGCTTCTTCATACGAGTGGTTTCTCCACAAGACCTTGACTAACAGAATTACCTTCGTCCAAAACACTTGATCTCTTCTTCTCAAAATCTAAATCGGTTCCTCAATGTACGTCAAATCTTCATTTATCCTCAACGGTTCATATTCAATAATACGCGATAGGTCATTGACATATTTCCAAAGCATTAACACAAAGAACACATTATGGACATCCCCTAAATTCGGAGGTAGAGCAAATATGTAAACTACTTCTTTGATTTTCTCTACAATTTCGAATGGTCCAATAAACATTGATTTCAATTTTACTTAATCCCAAATCTAGAAATTTCCTTCGACGGAGATATCTTTAAAAATATGTGGTTTCTAACATTAAAACTCAGCTCCAATCTTCTTCGATCTGCATAACTCCTCTATCGACTTTGAGCAACTTTCAACCGTTCATTGATCAAACGAATCTTCTCAGACGTCTCTTAAATAACTTATGATCCCAAAAGTCTTCTATCTTCGGTCTCATTCCAATGAATTAGGAAACGACACTTCCTTCCATCCAAAGCCTCAAATGGGGTAATACCGACATTCGCTTGGTAGCTATTATTATATGCAAATTTAGCCAATAATAGAAAGTTGTCCCAATTTCCTTTCATTTTCAGAATTGAAATTCTCAACATGTCATCCATAATTTGAATCGTTAGTTCCAATTGTCCATCCATTTAAGGATGATATGCTATGCTGAATTTCAGATTTGTCCCCGACTTTTGATACAAACTTTCTCAAAATTTCGAGACAAACCTTGGGTCTCGATCTAATATAATTAAGACTGGTATTCCATGCAATCTAACCACCTCATTAATGTATAGTCTTGTTAACCGTTCTTTAGAAAACATCATCCGAATGGTTATGAAGTAAGCCGACTTAGTGAGCTAATCTACAATCACCCAAACCGCACCATGATTCCCTGATGTCCTTGGCAAACCAATTACAAAATCCATTGTAATGTCCTCCCATTTCCAACTGGGAGTTGGCATAGGTTGTAGTAGGTTAGTTGGCATCTTGTATTTGGCCTTTAATTTTGACACATCAAACATTTGCCTAAATAGGCTGCTATTTCTCTTTTCATGTTCCGCCACCAAAATGTGCCTCTATTTCTTCCAATCCCGATACATTTTGTTAATCCCGAGATGAATAGTGTACTTTAATCAATAAGCCTCAGTCATGATTTTTTTCTTTCAATTATCCAATATACGGCACACATATCCATTCCCAAAGCTTAAATTCCATCAGCCGGTATGCTAAAATCTGCTCTTGATTCCTTATTCAAATCACCGACAATATCCACCAAAAATGGATCATCCATTTAAACTCCCTTAATTCTTTCCAAAATTTTCGATTGTACTTGAAAATAAGATAATATCATTCATGTACTTTGAGAATGCCTTTTAATATCACATTGCTTTATACAATTCAGAATTTCCATCTCCTTAATCTTCAAATAGGCCATTAAGTTTGTTGTTCGACGACTCAAAGCTTCCGCTATAATATTGGCCTTTCCAGGTTGGTACTAATTTTCACAACCATAATCCTTCAAAAAGTCCATTCATCTTCTCTATCTCATGTTCTATTCCTTTGAAAAAATAGATACTTGAGACTTTTGTAGTCGGAATATACCAAAAATTTCTCTGCGTAAAGATAATGCTTCCAAATTTGTAGTGCAGAGATCAAGAGTCAAACAATTTTTTTCGCGAGTCTTCAATTGCCTCGATCCATACACAATAACTTTTCTATGATGCATCAAGACACACCCTGCTCCAATCTTAGATGTATCACAATAGACCACGAGTCCTTCGGATCCTCCGGGAATCGTCAAAATTGGAGCTACTGTCAAACAGTCCTTTAATTCCTGGAAACTCCTTTCACAATTCTCTATCCAATTGAATTTGACTTCCTTTTGTATCAATCGGGTTAGTAGAATAGTAATTCTAGAAAAATTCTCCATAAATCTACGGTAATAACCCGCAATTCCCAAAAAGCTTCTAACTTTCGTCACCGTAGTCAACCAACTCCAATTAGTTACAGTTTCACTTTCTTGGGATTTGATCGAAATACCTCTTTTTAAGATGACATGACCCAAACATATAACTTCTTTAAGCCAAAACTCGCATTTCTTCAACTTGGCAAACAAGTTCCTCTCCCGAAGTGTCTGGAGAGCTACCCTCAAATGTATCTCGTGCTCTTTGCAACTCCTTGAATATATTAAAATATCATCAATGAATACCACCACGAATTTGTCAAGATAGGGTTGAAACACTCGGTTTATCAAGTCTATAAAAGTTGTAGGGGCGTTAGTCAACCCTAAAGGCATAACTAAAAACTCGTAATGCCCATCCCTTGTTCGAAAAGCCATCTTTGCCACATTTTTCTTCTTAATCCTCAATAGATGATAACCAGAATGAAGATCAATATTTAAAAATACTTGAGCCCTTTGCAACAGGTTAAACTAGTCATCAATTCTTGACAACGGGTACTTGTTCTTAATAGTGATCATGTTTAGCTCCCGATAATCTATGCACAATCGCATAGACCCATCATTCTTCTTTACGAACAATACCAAGGAACTCCATGGGGACACACTTGCCAGATGAAACCCTTCTCCAGCAACTCTTGCAATTGTTGCTTCAATTCTTAAGTTTTGAAGGTGCCATTCTATAAGGGGCCTTCGATAGAGGCGGCGTTCCAAGCATGGTCACAATTTTGAATTCAATTTCTCGGTTTGGCGATAGTCCCGAAAGATCTTCTGAAAAAATATCTTCAAACTCACATACCACCGGTATATCCTTTACCAGAACATTATGACTCACAATTGTGATATAAGCACCGTTCCACGCATAGTATCAATTTCAAATTCAATTTCTCGGTTCGGCAGTAGTCCCAAAAGATCTTCCGAAAAAATATCTTCAAACTCATATACCACCGATATATCATTCGTCAGAACATTATGACTCTCAACTGTAATTACATAAGCCAAATAGGCTTGACATTCACTCCTCACCAAATGACAAGCATGAAACACAGAAATCATTTACAGGGATTGTTTTTGTATTACTTCTTGAAAGTAAAATGGTTCCAAACCTAAAATCAAAAAATACACCATTTTATAAAAACAATTTATGCTAACATGATAACTAGCTAACTAATCTATGTCTAATATTACATCAAAGTCATGCATGTCCAATAAGATTAAATCTACCACTAATTCTAACCCATTGACCCAAACAACACACCTAGGGTACACAATGTCCATCACTAAAGAAGATCTTGTAAATGTTGACACTACTAATGAAAAATTCATAATCCTTGGGAGCGACAATAAATAACAGACAAATATGAGAGACACGAATGAGTGTGTTGACCCCGAATCCAAAAGCACATATGCTGAAGTTTTAAAATTGGTGAGTTTACCTTCCACCACCGTGGGTGATACATCCGCATCTTGGACTATCATCGCAAAAGTTCTTTCTGAAATACTTGGCTTCCTCACTGTTTGTCTCAAGGAATGTAGGCAATCCTTGATCACGTGGTCAGGTTAGCCACAATTGAAATACGCTCCCAAGACCAGCATGGCTTTCTCCATGGGATTTTTCACAATGAGGGCATGCGGGCTTTGCTTGTTGAGGGCTCGGCGCACCTTGGAGTTCAACTCCCTTCTTCCCCTTGTCCATTGACTCGGACCTCTTATGAGATCCTTCCAATCCCAAACTTTGGCCTCCTCGGTTGGTTGGCAAATCTCTTCTCAAAGAACTTCTCCCTTTCCAATTCTTGATTGAACAGGAGAGCTCAATCTAGAACTTCTCCATATGTCCTCAGCTTCAACGTCACAAGCTACTTTCGTATAGTATGATTTAATCATTGTAGAAATTTTCTTACTCTCCCCTCGTCATGGACAATATGAGGGGCATAATGGGATAGCTCTGTGAACTTAGCGTCATATTCTGCCACTATTCGATTTTCTTGCCTCATATGAGCAAATTTATCCTCCTTCTGTTTCCTCAAACTTGTCGGGAAGTACTTCTCCATGAAGGTTTCTACGAATATCTCCCAAGAAATTTATTCATTCTTCAATCCCAAAGCTCGCTTTTTCATGGACCAACAATGACCAGCTTCTCCTTCCAACTTACATGAGGCAAAAATGACCTTGTCCTCATTCGGACAGCAAATAACTACAAAAACTTTCTTAATCCATCAAATCCAAATCTCAACTTGAGCAGGGTCAGGGTTACCCATGAATTCTGGCACCCTTTCATTGATAAACCAATTGTATGTAGTTGTTGCTAGATTAACAGTCGCTAGCTCTGAGTTTATAGATCCTTGGGCCATGGACTCCATCACATTAGCCATCCTGGTCATGATGGACAAATATTATTCTTTTTCGGTCAGGGCAAGAATTGGATCCAACAC
The DNA here is from genome assembly GCA_028571085.2 of Nepenthes alata. NCBI lineage: Eukaryota > Viridiplantae > Streptophyta > Magnoliopsida > Caryophyllales > Nepenthaceae > Nepenthes > Nepenthes alata. The sequence continues at coordinate 1,027 of JAOVVI020017186.1, read as the reverse complement.
CTCCTTGTTAGGATGACATTTTCAATCCTATCATAAAATATTTAACCAAATTAGATCCTAAAACTGAATAAGACATTCTCCTTATAGCCTCTCTAATACCACTTTAAACTGTCACATCCCCGTATTAAATCCAAATAATAATTAGTGTAATCATCCCATTAACAATAATTATAATCCAAATAACGATGAACGTGAACTATAAGTTGATTATCTCAACCGACCCAAAAATATATATAATAACCAACTAAATCACAGGACCCAAAATATGTTACACTCATAAATAACACTGACACACCAACTATACCATGACACTGAATTTTACATAAAGAAATGTCTTAAACAAAATCATAATAAATAATATCAACAATGTCTACTACTGGACAAACCAACAATAATTTCATTAATTATAAACCATTGTCCGAAATAACATAAATATAATAAGGTACTGTTCGGAAACTAAAATACAACATCAAATATTCCATAATTCTAATCTTAGTCTCTTCGAACAATTTTTCCTTCATGATCTTCACCTGCAAGTGATTCGAGTCGCTAATTTGGAAGAGGTTAGCAAAAAAATAAAAACAAGAATTGGCCGAAAAGTCAACAAGGCATATAAATTTTATAATTAAATATACAATTTTCGTTAAATCAAATAGAAAGGAACAATAAATCAACTTCAGATGCAATACCGTAAATTTTCATGTCAAATATATATAACTTTCAAATTTTTCTTTTGAATTACTTAATTCAAACATGCCATACAAATTTTGTTCATACATGATTTTCTTATGGACCAAAGGCCAATAGAGTTTCACCGATTAAGGAGCGGATAATCGACGCTCGAGTTATATTTGTTTTCACACAATTAAGAGTTTTACACTACTATTTAAAACCCGTAAGTGGGCCATCATACATATTACTCTATAAATGGGGCCAAACGCTATTTTTACCCGCAGATGATAGGTTTATAATTTTGATTGTCACTATAATATGTTAAGGTATACCATAATATATCACCCGCTGATTC
>JAOVVI020017185.1:0-10675 GCA_028571085.2 Nepenthes alata | reverse complement strand
ACTTACTTACCAAAAAAAAAAAAAAAAAAAAGCATCCTTACCCCTAGCGTGTTCTATTGCTCTCAAGTACAGTGTCATACAGGCTAAAATCATTACGTTGTCAGCTGTGTACCGCAAAATCAGCAAGTACTGCATCATGGATGGGTTAGCTAAAGACATTAGTGTAAGAGTAAACTGGGCACTTGGAATATCATTATATTGACGAGTAATCTTAGGGAGGCAATTGATAAATATAGAAAGACAAATGAGTAGAAGAGATGAAATGGCTGAGAAAGAAAGCCAATGAATATAGATGGAACTGGTTACAAATTATGGTTGTCTGGAAATGATAGAGCTATGAAATGCCCAATAACGTGCCCTCAAGGAAGCAAATAGGGCACAATTGCAGAAAATAAAAATCAACAAAATAAACAAGTTCAATCAATCAATGATAATAAGTTAGTTATCCCACTTCGCTAATGGAAAGAATAAACCAAATTTTGTCTTCTTAACCGCTCAAATGGGTGGATAATTAATGTAAATGGCAGATCAGCAAAACAAGTAAAATGTAGCATTTTTAAGGTAGTTCAAAAACCCTTCTCTTTCCAATCCCAATATCTGCTTGATGGTCAATAATTCACTAATCAATCTTCTTTACCAAACCAAAAGGTGAAGATAAAACCTCTTAACAACAAAAGGATATCATGCCCTAACAACAAAGGGTATCACAACCGAAGCAATAGGGCTATCACAACCCAAATAGATCAGAGGTATAAAGTAACCAACAATCGCCACAACAAATCTAGACCATAGATTTGTAAGATAAGCACAATCACACTTCTGAAATGATGAGGATGATCAATTTAACACAACATAATTAAAAGAGAAGCATGTAGGCTCAAGAATTCTCACTCTTGGTTTTTTAAAGAATAGCAATCAACTCAACTTGTGTCCATTGTAAGTTATTCTTTCTGCTTTCAAGACAGGAGAAGAAGAACGATGCTTTAAAGAACAAGATTTCAAATGGTCAAAGATGATTTTTCTATTAAACAGTTGATTTATATAACTAAAATGGCAGAAGTAACCTTGGCTTATCAAAGGTAAATATGAGATAAAGAAAAGCTACAAGAATTACTTATGGGAGAAAAGATACGTTACCCAAATTTAAATTCAAAAGAGAGCTAATAGGTTTCCTGAAGAAGAATAGATGTGATGCGTCTCGAGGAACCAGACTGATGTATGAATTAGGGAGCTGCCTAATCTTGCATAAATGTTCGAACAATAATTGATCCGGTTTTCGTAATTCTGAATTTGGATATTACGCACCACAACAAAATAAACTAAAGGCAAGAGGTATACGGGACTCGCTCCTCTATATATTTTTCGACGTTTAAGTCAACAATCTTTCTATTTGAATTGAAAAAATAACAAGGAAGTAAATGTTGAAAATTAAAGGGGATGGGGATGGGCGTAGATCTGGACGGCAATGCACCTTTTTGGGCACTCAAAAGACTAAGTGTTTTTCTTCTCTTTTTCTCTTCTCTCTTTTTTTTTTTTTTGTTTTGTTTTGGAGAAGACATATTTGTAACATAGAGTCTTGCTCGACCGGCCAGCGTTTGTATTCTCAGCACAATCTAGAGTTATTTCATATTAATTACGAGGAGGCGTTACTTTTTGCAAATAACTATCATCCAAATTTAATGAGGGGACTCCTTGGCCAATAATGATGAGGTCGTTTTAGCCGTTTCCTGGACCAGGTCATTAACTGGCTAATGATTTTCCTTCGGTTTATTATCATCTTTGGATAACAGACCGACTGGATTAGGCTTTTCAGTTAATACCTCTGGGAGTTACTAATCAACTGGCTGAATTTGTCTTTGTCACTTCTTCATCTGAGCCGCTGAGATTTTGGGCCTTAATCCAAGCTTGCATTGAGCTGATATCATTGGGCTGATCCTTCTTAGGCTGTACCTATCACTAGCCCCCTATGCTAGGAGATTTAAATTCAAACTCCTAGTATGTCATTCATGGGACTTAGGCTGATGCTTCATCAATACATATCTTTGCCGCAGATACTCTGAATCCGAAGGGTCCTGTTTGGCAGGATGTGATTCTCTGCCCTTAAAAAATGGTAATTCGATATCTTCTTCAAATTGGCAACCAACAAGACCTTCGTTTCGGCTATAATTTGTAGAGTTTTCTTTAGTTTGCATCATGGGATACTCCTTTCTTGTCCAATGGTATGATTGTTTTGAGCCAATATGGTATCGTTGCTGTCATAAGTAATCGTTGCTGGAGTCGATGGAAGTTCCCTTATAGCCTTTGAAGCTAGGGTTCGAGGAAGCACTTGAAGACTGTCTTGGTTACCCACTTTTATAGGAGAAACCATCTTGGTTTCTCCTACATGGTATCGTCCATCCCAAAGCATGCCTTGTCGTTGTGACAAGGCCTCGGCTTTATTTTTTCTCTTGAAGTGAAGCCGAATGGTTACTGCCGGCATGGGCAGACAATTTTTGTTCTTTCCCTTCCTCCACAATGCCTTTGAAATTCCTGGATAGAGGTTTTTTTTATAAGTTGTCGTCCTACATCTTTCTCCTTTTCACTCAAGTTGTACTTTTGCTATTATAAGTTTATACATTATGAAAGGAATCAATGAATAAAACTACCCGAATGATATTCTACTTTCTTTGTATGGCTTCAATATGTTTGTATTTTCTAAGCGGTTGACTTTGAGTTGAGTGTTGAACATGCCCTTGAATGCCGTTTTTCGTTATTTTATCATCTGACAAACCTAACAACTCGAACCTCTGACAACTCAAATTTTTGACAATTCGGCGTGTAACAATTTAATTTGAACAAATGCAATATTTGCGCATCCGTAGATCAATTGGGTCGAATCATCTTATTATAATTAACCAGGCGTCAGAACCACTCATTGCACGTCTATTTCTTTGGCAAGCACTACGTCAAGCCATCATGACCGGCGGAATGAAATAGACGCACCTAACTAGGCTTTAAAGCTACTTGTTGTCAGTCTGCTGCTCTGGAAAGCGCAGCGTCAGAACGTCTTTATCGGCGCAGTAAAATAGACGTGCCGCAGTATATTCTTGTGCTTACACGTCTCAACCATTATAGAAATGCACCCCTTTGGTACCCTTGGACGACGCATGTTTCGATCTGGAGTCCTTATCTATTTAAATTCTGGCGCTCATTCACTTCTACACTTCTTCATATTCCACTTCTCGCAGCCCTAATTTGCTTTTCGCTTCTTCTTGCTTCCATGGCTCATTGAGCGGCTTCCAAGGGCGTTGCTGAGATTTTGTCCAGTCTGACGGTAGAGGATGTGCTTAATATTTAAAATAGATTTAATATTCCTATCGTTGTTCAGTTCCTTTATCCGATGAGAGAGCCTATTCTCTGAGGCTTGACTTTATTGCCATCTATGAAATTCATTTGAAAGAGGGTCATCACATTTCTTTTGAGAAGGAGTTGCACGAGAATCTGGAGGCTTTAGAAATTCCTGTGGCGCATGTCCATCCCAACGCCATCAAGTATTGGATTTCCTTGTGTGTTTTTCTTCATCGTTGGAAACTTCGTCTAAACGCCAAGGCTGTCAAAGTTGTTTTTTGATTTAATCAAGAGGGCAATTAGATTTCTTTTACTCCCCGAAAAAAGTATAAGATAAGTAGGGGTAATCCGGACTCAATAAAAGGTTGAAAGAACTTATACTTTTTCATTGCGGTCCCTTCCGGCTGGACCTTTTCCAATGAATGGACGTTGGTGAATCCTGCTTACGCTGGAGATGTCTCGTAAAATGAGACCTTTATGGCTCAACCCTTGACTGAGCTAATTAAGGAAAATGCACTTTTGCTCCGAAGAACAAGCAATTTTCTAACTTGTCGAGCACTTATTGAAGTCGACTAGGATGTTAGAGTTGAAGGCGAGGCTGTTACCAATATACCTCTCCACCAGCCCAAAAGAAAGCCAGAAGAACTTTTTATTCAGGATTCTCCTGAAAGGGCGGCCGGAGAGGCAGATCCATGAAACTTTGGTTTACACCTTCTGTCCTATTCTAAAGATTATGACAGTACGATTCATGAGGCCAGTGACGAGATGACCACATCGGAAGCTAGCGAGTCATCTCAGAGGCCGGATTCGAACCTTCCTTCATTGAACTGCCTAGTTTTTTAGGGGGAATCTAAATTCGTTGACGGTAGTGGAGCTCCATTACCCGCCATTTCAAGAATAAATGACCACGTTGTTTGCGGTTTGGGTGGACTGATTGATGCTCCTTTTATATTCAAGCATGGGATCCCTGTCTGTGTCAGTTCATCATCTAACAAGCCTATTTCTACACCTCCCGTTGCATTGGACATGGGGCCAAATAACAATAGAGGAATGGCAAAGGGTTTTTTGGCTACTCCTCTAGAAGTTTTGACGGGATTTCCTGAGTCCCATCCTTCAGCTGAGCTTCCAAAAAGTGGGGAGGTCCTGCAGGTTAATATTCCTCCATCTAGGAGCCCCGAAAATTGGGATACTTTTCAACTCCTCCTGAGTTTGAAGTTCCTTACTAGCATTGCGCTCTACCTCTTCTATATTGGAAGACTCCACCCGTTTTCGAGTTCGGCTCTTCTCCTAGCCCTTTTTCAAGAGAAATCTTTTTCTACTGAGATATCGTTTATGTAACCCTTTGTCTCAAATTATTCTCCATTCTATTGTTATTTTTTATTAACCTTTTTGCGTTGTTTGGCAATCGTAGGAACTGGTTCGTTTGATCCGAGATGGGCTATATCAATGGGATACTGAAATTGATCGCCTATCCCAAATGTAAACTAACCTTGCCGTACTCAGAGAGATGAAGATCTGAGTTGAAGCTTCTGTTGCCGAAGCTGAACAAGTCCAAGATCAGACCACTTACTTAGATAGGGAGTTATCCGAGTGGCTAGCGAGATCCCAGGAACTATCAGACAAAAATGTTATACTGATGGATCAGATCACCTCATTCAAGGATAGACTCCAAGAGGCTGAGCATCGATCAATTTTGGATGCCAGCTTAATTGCCGATCTTTAGGATAAGTGTGCTCGGCTCGATGGAAAATTGAGGATACGTCTTCAACAGGAAGAGGTTGGACCTACTCTGAGCGATAGATTTCGGGACTGGTTTTCTCTTTGCAGGCAGATAATGTCTTTGGTGGCTCCCAACTTCCCTTTAGGCTACCTAGATCCAAGGAATTTTGGGGTTTCTCGGCATTCTAACATTAGAGATTTCTGGAGCCTAGCGAGGACCCGTCACTTAGATCTCCACCTTGTTCTCGGCCTTAAGATAGTCAAGGCGTTTGTGTGCAGGCAAAAGGCAGCTCCATTGTGACCTTATGCTTGAAAGTTGGATCTCCACATTGTAAATATTTGTACATTAATAAATCAGTCAGATTGTGTCAATAATTGTCATTAATATTATTTTTATTCATGCTGAATTTTCGTTCAATATGTTTTTCATTTACTGGATAGGAAAGGTTGCCATTTTTACCGAGCTTTGTTGGACCTTGGTCCATTGACCGTATTCAACTGATAGTGCTCATTCCTATGGAAAGACGTCATAGCACTCATACTATGAAAGCCCCCTAAAGTTTTACATTTGATGCTTAATTTGACATTTCAAGGAGTAAGACTTTTGTCTTCAAGCCCTCCGGGTCTTTATATGATAATCGGCATCCGATCGTCTTTTGGATCGTTAGGTTGTGTCAACTAATGCCGTAACCTATTTATTTATTTATTTATTAATAGTTCGTTTTAACAAATAAAAGTCCCACTCAACTTAGGGTCAACCATGGTTGCTTGGATTCATGCAACCACATGCAAGCACACAGATGAACAAACGATGTAACAAAATGGGAATTTATTACTATTACTATAATTAAACACTTCATACAAGCATCCCATATGTTGGTTCAATACATACCTCTACTTTGTTCTGGTTAGGAAGCGGGCTTATTGGTAACATTTCTTGAGGAGTAAGGCATTCCATACCCTTAGGACCAATGCTCCATGGTGGTGCATAGTTTATATGACTATTCCGGAGAATGGCTGAGAATCAAAAATAGTCCTTCCCAATTTGGGGATAGCTTATTCTTGTTTGCGATCTTGCCTGTAGCCTCTATATTCCTTAAAACTAAGTCCCCTACCTTAAACTGGCGAGCCTTTACATTCTTGTTGTAATACCGAGCAACTCGTTGGTAGGTTGCCACTCGTAGCCTTGCTGTGTCTCAAACTTCTTCAACTAGGTCCAAGCGTTCTCTTAAAAGTTGAGAGTTAGCATGTGGATTGAAGATTTCAACTTAGAGGTTGGGTAGTCCAATTTCTACTAGGATAATCGCCCCAGACCCATAACATAAGTTGAATGGTGTTTCTTGTGTTGGTTCTCTAAGAGTCTTCCAATAAGACCAAAGTACAGACGAGAGTTCGTCTACCCAATAACCCTTTGCGTCTTCCAACTTCATCTTCAACCCATGCAACAAAGTTCAATTCATTACCTCCACTTGTCCATTCCTTTGGAGATAAGCAACGAAAGTATGGACCAGCTAATCCCTAGGCTAGTGTAGTGTTTGATGAAACTTTTACCGGTGAATTGGATTCCATTGTCGGTTACTATAACATTGAAAATCCCAAACCTGCAAATGACATTTTGCCAGATGAACTCGATCGCATTCTACTATGTGATTTTTGCTAGTGGGGATGCCTCCACCCACTTCATGAAGCAGTATATCATGACTATGATGAACTTTCTTTGTCATGTGGCAAAGGGAGATGGGCCCAATATATCGAGTCCCTATTGTGCAAATGGCCAAGGTGACTGTAAAGTCTGAAGCTCGATATGGGCCCAATGGGCGATGTTGCCATGAATCTAACAATTTTTGCAACTTTTAACAAATTCCATGACGTCTTTCTTTATCGTGAGCCAGTAATAACCCTGCCGCATAACTTTGAATGCCAGATTTTTACCCCCTATATGTGACCTGTAAGTTCTTAGATGTATGTCACTCAGCGCGTAGTCAGCTTCAACTGGTGACAAATAGTGCATGTAGGGGATAGAGTACCCTATTCAGTACAATTTTCCATCTATGAGGTGTATCATCCCGCTGTCTTTTTTACATGTTTGGCTTCTTACTAGTTTTCCGGTAGAAGACCTTCTAGATACCTTCGGTAAAGAGTTGTCCAGGTATTATCCTATGAGATTTGGAGTATCTCTTCTGGGACCTCTACGCTTGGAACCGTGAGGACTTCCCTCCCTAGCGTACTACTATGGATTTCCAAACGTAGCCGCTTTTCCCAACTGATCTGCCTTCCAGTTGTCTTCCCTCAGGATGTAATAAACTTTCACCTTGTCGAACGATTCGATCAAGCTCTTTACAATAGCTAGGTATTTTGTAAGTCATGGACTTGACGCCTCGAAATTTCGGATCACTTGGTTGACAACTAATTCTGAATTGCTATGGGCAATTAGATTTCTAACTGAGCATTCCTTTGCTAGCTTGAGAACAGCCAATACACTCCGCCACTTTATTAGTGACAGGGAATCTGAGTGTTATTGAATATTTTCTCTGACCCACCTAGAGTTATCAAGACTACGCCAACCCCATTCCCTAACTTAAAAGGCGTCCCGTCCACGTACAAGATCCATGTTGGAGCCTTCTCATGCTGAAGTGGGTCTTCACTCTTCTCAAAATCTCCTGGAATCGGGGTCATCGTTTCTACCATGAAATCCGTGAGGACCTAGCTTTTTATGGCCGGCCACGTTAGGAATTCTATGTCAAACTCGCCTAATTCCACAGTCCATTTAATCAATCGCTCGGACACCTCGAATCTTTGCCAGATCCCTTTTAATGATTGATCAGTTAGGACAACGATCTTATGAGTATGGCTGAAATTTTCTGACAGAATGGATCAATGCTAAAGCTATCCCCTTGGCGCGTGAATAATGGATCTCTATTTTTGTCAGAATTTTGCTGATATAATAAACCGGCTATTATTTCTCGGACTCTTGTCTGACCAAGACCGAGCTTAACGCCGTGTCTAATATGGCCAAATAGAAATATAATTCTTCACCTTCTTTCGGGGATGACAGAAGTTGAGGATTGGTGAGATATTCCTTTAATTCCTAGAAGGCTGACTGACACTCTTCCATCCAACATAGACTATTCGCCTTGGTCCCTCTAAAGCTTTAAAGAAGGGAAAATATTTCTCCAGAGATTTTGTCAAAAATCGAGAAAGTGCTGCAAGCCTCCCGATTAATCTCTAGACTTCCTTCACAGTCCCAGAAGTATTCATATCCATAATCACTATTATTTTATCTGAGTTCGCCTCGATTCCCCAATGAGATACTATGAACCCCAAGAATTTTCCGGAGGTTACCCCGAACACGCATTTTGCCGGATTTGGTTTCATTCGGTGTGCTCAGAATACCCCGAAAGCATCACCTAGGTCCCGAATGTGATCGTCAGCTAATCTACTTTTGACGATCATGTCATTTATATACACTTCCATATTCCTCCCTATTTGAGCCTCAAAAAATTTATTCACCAACCTTTGATATGTTACACCTGCGTTCTTAAGATCAAAGGGTATGACCTTATAGCAGTATGTCCCTTAGTCAGTCATAAAAGAGGTGAATTATTCATCTTCTGGATACATTCGGATCTGATTGTATCCAAAATAAGCGTCTATGAAACTTAGTAGTTTGCATCCGGATATTAAATCTACCAGCAAATCAATCCTTGGCAACAGAAAACTATCTTTTGGGCATGCTTTATTCACGTCAGAGAAGTCAACACATATCTGTCATTTCCCGTTGCTTTTCTTGATGAGTACAATGTTGAATAACCAATCCAGATATTAGACTTCTCTTATAAAACCCGCAGCAAGTAATTTTTAACTTCTTCTCTCATAACTATGGACTATCAAGTAATAGTCCAATGGACTACTATTTCAATCGGTATCCCTGGCATATAACCTAGTGTCCATGCAAACACATCCAAGTTTCGTAGATGGGAACTCATCAGTTGCTCCCGTAGTTAATCGGGAAGGGAGCTTCCAACTTGCACATATTTTTCGGGTTCATTCAGATACAGTGAAATTCGCATGGTTGACTCGCCAGATAGGCCTTGTTGTAGGGTTTTTTCAACTCGAAAATCGAATTCCTCTATCGGTTGACTCGGAACCATCTGGCCTATCTGGGCCAGATAGCGAGTTCAGCCAATAACTTGATCGTCCAGTACTTCCCCTACCCATATGGGGTCATAAACTTCATTTTCAAGTGGGATATTAATGTCATGGCCCCAAAAGCTACTAAGCAAGATCGACCCCAGTATTGTGTTGTAAACTGAGGGTAGATCAATTAATAAGAATGTCAGCATTCAAGAAGCTATTTTCGGGTGTGTTCCCAATATAACTTCTAACTGGATAGTTCTGTGTACGGGGACAGGTTCGTTGTAGCCCATATAGAGGTCCCTCGGCCGATTTCATCTAGCTTCTTTTAAATCAGAGTATAAAGAAAGTATCAAGATAAAGCAAATTTCAAAAACATCCATTATCAATAAAGACTTGTTTTAACTGGTAATCAATGATACCGTCTGTAACGAGTGTGGATACAACAAGAGGATCAGAATGGGGAGTTATTACATGAGTCATATCGTCGTCGTTAAAACTAATGGCATCATTCCCTATTCCTAGCTTCTGCCTCTTGCAATTGGAAGTCTCTCCGGAACGGCTTGAAACTTCACATCTGAGAGGCCTAGCCAATATCATGCTTACCACTCTTGCAGCCACCCAGTTATGAGGTTGCTCCTATTGATTCGGTCCATATCATTGCTCGTATTTCCGAGAGTGTCTCGGGTCTTTCACATATTTGTTGAGCTATCCTTTTTGAATAAGGATCTCAATTTCCTTCTAAAGAATCCGGCAATCCTTGGTACTGTAAAAGATCAATGGTAGAAGTAGTATTTTGACTAGTTCCCTCCTTTCGGGTTCTTCACCGGCTTTGGCCACTTTAGGAATTTCTCGTTCTGGATTTGCATTAACATGTTTGTTCGAGTGTCATTTAGAGGGGTGAGATTCAATGGCTTGTACTCCCTTCTGACACCTGGGTCTATCCTTATATGCTTCCTGAGATTTCTGGTGGAGGAATTATCACTACTTTTCTTTCTACCAGTGGGCCCGAGTGGTGGTTTGCACGCTCAAGTCTTTTCGCCTAATTAGCCTCATCTGCGGCAATATATGCTCAGGTGATGGTTTCCGCCACAAGGAAAGTATTGGGCTCTTGTAGGACCAAAAATTTAAGGAACTCACCCAACTGTATAGTTACCATGAAGGAATTCAACTTCACTTCATTAGTAAGTTTCAATATTCCTCGAGCTTCTACGTTGAATCGAGCCAAGAAGCACTTTAGTCTTTCATTTGGACCCTGCCGGATGCAGACAAGGTACCATAACTGCTTTTCTTCCCTCTTGTTGGAGGCAAACTACGATAGGAATCTATCAGCCAATTCATGGAAAGATCGGATCAAATTTAGTGCTAGTCGATAAAACCAAATTTGTGCATCCCCTTTTAAGGTTAAAGGGAAGCAGAGACATAAGGCCGAATCATCTAGTCCCTAACTCCCAACAAAGTTAAGAAATGATCCAAATGGTCCATGGGATCAGAA
>JAOVVI020017180.1:0-10677 GCA_028571085.2 Nepenthes alata | reverse complement strand
AAATCATATCAAATAACAAATGATAATTTGATATCATATCCATATGAAGTGTGCATTGAATAAAACGAAATCCAAATCCAAATCATATATCAATAACAAAGGTTGGAACGAAAATCATTTACATCAAATCATGTTTTATGACACATCACATATCTAAATGTACGAGAGTGACCAAATTTTCATCTATGGACATATCTACAAATCTTAAATCAAAGACCGAATCCAAATTCATACTAAAATACAAAGCATGTATATAAACAATGAACCAAATATTTTTTTTAAAAGATTAATTTGAAAAATGGTTACGTATACTCTCGATAGTCTTAAGTCAGAGTCATCTGCAACTTAGGTCATCTATGAACACTGTTTTCCATATAAACGAAACTTGCACACTATATTTTACCATTCATAATTTTGGGTGCAATCATGAAATTCATCTAATACATTAGGACGTTCTAACGTATATAAAATTTTTATAGTTATCTTATAGCGGTTTTCATTTACAAAGAATATGGTAGGTCCACTTATGAACAAAATCATCTTTCCACTAATGGAAGTGGGAATCACATAGTCATAAATGTTTCCATCACGAACAAAGTCTTTCTGTCGGGAGAGGTGCTACATATCACATATCTAAATCGAATCACAAAGACAGTGACCTCATCCCCAACATATGCATGTCTACCAATGCACTGCCTATAGAAGTTTTTTGCCCATTTTTATACAAACATATTGTATAGAATATACATGGTCTCAAATGTTTTTACTGATTTCCATAAAACTCTTAAGACCCCCAAAATCACAAATACCAAACAAAATCCCAATTCAACCGACAAATATTACATGTATATCCACAGAAAATAAATAGGGTAAATAAAAATAACATGCATGTATAAAAAAATCTCCAAAGCATGAGCAAATATTATTAGATAAAAAATCAGATAAAGGATATGGCTTCTTCTAAATACTTACCTCAACTTTATTCAAAGTAGATTTGACAAAATGATACTTCGAGATACCCGAACGCCACATTCTCTCTCTTCTTTCCTCCGCACTCTCTCTCTTCTCTGCTTCTCCCATGCAAAATGACGCATGTAGTGGCGCTGCACCCTTTTATAACCAAACTAGCGTTTGTGCGCGCATCGGGTGTAGGCCCTCTAAAATCGACACTTAGGGGCTGCTCTGCTGCTACAATTTTTTTAAATTTTAATAAAATATTATTATTCCACTTCATCCAATTAACTAAAATCACAATTGATGTCAAAATAAATTAAATGGGAATCCGGTTATTACATACATGTTTTATAATTGAAATATAATGATAAAATTATACTAATTATACTAATTTTCTACCATTTTTGTAATAAACAATTTCTTCATATTTGAAAATTGTATAATATAATTTTTATACATTTTAAAATTACATATTCAAATTTCTATAAGAATTATAATATATTGCATCCTAAGTATTTTAAGAATTAATAAAAAAATTACACATAAGTTGAAGATAATGATATTTTCTTTGATATGATATAATATAAAGAATTATTTGTATTCATGTAGAGTTTTTTAATTTGATTATACACATACCATTGTAGGGTATTGGTAGAGATATATCATGATATATTTTAGTATATTATAGTAAAAATTGATATTTGAACCTATTATTTGTTGGTGAAAGCAGCGTTTGGCTTAATTTACATGGTTATATATGTGACGATCTAATTACAAAACTTAAATAATAGTATACGACCTTTGATTGTGTAAAAATATATATATTTTAAATTTTAATTATTTATATTTTTATTGATGAGGCCATCATTGATCCTTAGTCCATAAGTTTGTATGTTTTAAGTATAATTAGATTATACATAATGTAAAAAAAGAATTTGATTATTAGCCTCAAATTATACATAATATGTTATTGAATTTTTATGTCATTATATTTGATTTGATCATATCTTATTCCCACATGTTCGATATACAAATATATTTAATTATAAAAATTATGTCTTATTAAATAACTAACTTACGTTTATTTTGATTTTTACTAACCCATTAAGATAAGTAGCCTTAGATTACTTGCAGGAGTAGGATCAAGAGTTTTGGCTATCTAAATTATGATTTTTAGAACAGTTTATGAATTGTTATTCTGTAGGAGAAATAGTTTATGTTGTTAGTATTAGATATTTAAATTTTCTTATTGCAATTCAATTACTGGCGATATATTATGCCAGTATTCAAGATGATTTCAGTTTTTTTCTTTTAGAAGTTCGGTTAAATTGTGACAGTTAAGTACTCTAAGTTTGTATGGATATATTTCTTTATGAATATTTTGAGGTATTGTATAGTTGATGTTCAAAACTACTTCATGGTATGGCAATTTGAATCCCATAATTTGACTTCTCATTTTATTTAAATCATTTATCAGTAATTATTAATTATCAGTAATTATTAATTTGAATCATTATATTATGATGCACCCTCTACCTCACCGATTTTGGCACTTGATTTGGGTATTTGTTTCCCCTTCTAGAACCATGAGCTTCCAATACGTCTAAATCCAGGGTTGAATTCATGCAGCTGACTTCTGAATTGAGGGATGCTCTTATGTGATATTTCTCTTCCTATATTTTAGAGGATAATATAGTGATTCATTCACCTAGTGACATGTCTCAAATTGGAGTTTAACTTAGAGATTGTTGGGATCACTCTCATGTGAAAGTACTGCTGAGTAAGATTTATGTCCAAGGATTTAGATTGAGGGCGAGAATTTTGTACGGTTATGGTCCGCGAACTTGTGAACTGAGCGATTAAGGACTCTGCGCAATATAAGCTCGAGGACTCTAATGAAGGCATAGTGTAGATTTGGCAATTACGCAGTAATGGCTTCAGGTGGATGGATGTGAGAAAAAGTTGGTCAATGGATGATGGACCATCCACAAGAGAAGCAGTATGGCCCATGGGTGCTAGCTCAGAAGATTGCTTGGGCATGCATAATTTTCTACAGAGTGGGCACCGTTTCAGCAGATTACGATATTTTACAGAGTCATTGCAGACCTGTAGCAGAGCCGTTGTAGAGCTATATGTGAGCCAGATGGCTAGTTGTACCCGTAACCTCCATGCTGGCTAGGTGGTTATTCAAACAGTGTATATATATATATATATGTATTGAGTTTTGTGACATATATACGTGAGAAGTGAAAGAGTGTAAAGAAAAAGGGAAGGGTAGTGAGTGAAAATAAAGTATGAAGTTTTTTGTGTTATCGTGCTCTATTCTCCATCTTTTTGTCTCAAGGGTTTGTGTAGCCATGAGGATTTGTAACCAACCCCACATGGTGAAGTTTGTTTTTGTGGATTAAATATCTTGTGATTTTTTTCTTCGATTTGTGAAGGGTTTTCACGTAAAATCTTGGTGTACTCATCATCTTCCTTACTTCTTTGTTCTCTCTGTGTGTGTGTGCCGTCACCGTTATCATCTTTATTCCGGTGCCATTTTTTTAACAAGTGGTATTAGAGAGAGGTTTAATTGAATGACATCCTCATCGAAGAATTCGTCATTTAATGTAGAGTAGTTCAATGGGTAATGTAGCTTCATCCTTTGGTAGGAAATGGTGAAGACCATCTTGACTCGAGAAGGAACGGTGAAAGCATTGAGAAAGACGGATGAGAAGTTGAAGAACTTGATCGAGGAGGAATGATAAGACAAAAGGAATCTGGTAAACTGTACCATCAAATTGTGCCTAGCTGACAACACACTACAGGAAATCCTCGGCTTGACAGACACTGCTGAGGTCTGGAAGATGGCCGAAAGTAGGTATAAATCAAAGTCCTTGACAACGAGGCTGCATGTAAAGAAGCAATTTTATGGACTATGTCTGTCAAGCCGATGACCTCCTGTCGTGTGTTGTCCGCTATAGGAGGTCCTCGACTTGACAGACTCGGTTGAGGTTTGGGAGAAGCTCGAAAGTAGGTATAAGTCTAAGTCATTAACAACGAGGCTGCATGTAAAGAAATAATTTTTTAGACTGCATCTGTTCGAATGGGAAAGTTTTGAAAAGGACCTGGGCGAGTATATTTGGACAGCCAAAGCTTTTTATTCTTCCGATCGTAAAATATTCTGATCCCCAAAATCTACATCGCCGGCCCCAAGTATTTCATGACAAATGGCTGTCCCAACAGCTTCTTCAACTCCTTGATCCGAGCAATATTTTCTCCGACGATCAGCATATCGTCCACATAGAGGAGAAGGATGACAAAGTCATCTTTCGATAACCTTGGAACAAATACGCAATGGCCGAAAATTATCTTTCGGTAGTCTTGATCTACCATAATAGACTCGAACTTTCTATACCATTGTCGTGAAGCCTGTTTCAGTCCGTACAGGCTTTTCTTGAAACGATATACCAATCCTTTCTTCCCTTGACCTTGAATCCTTCTGATTACTCTATGTAAATTTTATTCTCAAGATCACCTTGGGGGAATGCTGTCCGGACATTTAATTGCTCTACCTCCAAATTCAGGACAGCTGCCTAGCCAAGAAAAATTCGAAGGGAGGACATTTATTTCACTGGCGCAAAGATTTTATCAAAGTCCACCCCTTTGTGCTAATTAAAACCTTCAACCACCAATTGCACCTTATACCTAGGCTGTGTGGTGTTCTCGTCTGTTTTCAATTGGAAGACATTTATTCCTTAAGGCTCTCTTCCCCGTAGGCAATTCAACCAAATTAAAAGTATGGTTTTCATGCAATAAAGCCAACTCATCTTTCATTTCTTCCAACCATTTTTCTTTATACTCATCCTTCATAGCCTCATCAAAATCTTCAGGCTCACCTGTATCAATGAGTAGAACATATTCACTGGATGACAGGCGGACGGACGGTCTACTGTCCCTTGTAGACAAGCGGACAACAACCCTCTCGGTCGGTTGAGGAGTGATAACTTCCTCATCTTCATCAGGCGTCATGTCAGCTTCATTATTGTCCTCGTTGTGAAGAGGTACCAGTCGGACAATATCAACACTTATCTTGTCCATCCGACTGGTGTCAGATTTGGTCTTCTCTCCAGTATCTTTAATGGTTTCTCCTTCTACAAAAACTACGTCCCTTGGCCGGACAAACTTCTTCTGAATCTCGTCAAAAAATATGTATCCCAATTCAATTTTCTCGTAGCCCAAAAAGATGCATTGCATTATCTTTGGCTCCAACTTAGTCCTCTCATCTTTCGGGATGTGAAAAAATATCTTACACCCAAATACCCAAAGATGGTCATACGACGACTCCTTTCCAGAAAAAATCTTCTCTGGCACCTCACCATTTAATGGCCTACTAGACGACCTATTGATAACATAGGCCACCGTCTTCAAAACATCTGCCCAGAAGGATCAAGGAAGCTTTGCCTCAAAAAGCAGGCACTTGACCATTTTTAAAAGTATGCAGTTCATCCGCTCGACCACTTCTTTCAACTGTGGCATCTTTGGTGGCGTCTTCTGTTGCTGCATGCCATACTTTCGGTAATAGGCATCAAATGACCCAATTTACTCACCACCATTATCACTTCAGATGATCTTCAGCCTCTTTCCCATCTATCATTCCACTAGAGTATGAAAATACTAAAAAGTATCGAAAACTCGATCCTTAGTCTTAAGTGGGTAAATCCACAATTTTCTTGAGTAGTCATCAATGAACGACACGAAGTACTAGGACTATCCAAATGACTTTTCTTTAAATAGTCTACACACATCAGTGTGAAACAGGTGAAGCAGTTTCGACTTCATAGAGGCGAGTCTCCTTGGAACGAGTCCCTTCTTTACTTTCTAGCCATGCAGTGATGGCAAGTCATCGAGCCATCTTCTTTCCTTCCTGGAATAAGGCCCTTCTTGGTCAGATGATATAATCCATTTTCATTCATGTGGCCCAACCGACGATGCCACAGGTCTGAGGATACCTTACTACTTATCGCAAACAAATCTCCGGCCACAGCAGACGCCTTCATTACATACAAGTCAGTGCTCTTCTGTCATCGGGCAATAACCAGAGACCCTTTCGTCAACTTTTATTCTCCTTCACAGAAGATATTGCAATAACCTTCGTCATCAAATCTACCGACTAAGATTATGTTCAGCCAGATATCACGGATGTGTCGTATATCTTTCAACAATAACCTTGTCCCATTATTGGTGACCGACAACACGTCACATCTGCCAATAATTGAGAATATTTCTTGTTTTTTCATCCTTATTACTCCAAAATCTCCCAGAGTATAAGAAGTGAACAGTCCTCTTCTGGACATGGCGTGTAGAGAAAGACCCGTATCTATCACTTAGTCAGAATCGTGATCCATCATGCTTATCACGTCGTCCATTTCATAGGTTAATAGCAGATCCCCTCCTGTAACTATTTAGACCGAGGCCTTTTCTTCACCTCATCCCTTTTCTACATTATTCTCCCTTTCAGCGTTCTCACACTTCTACTTATAGTAGTGTCTCTTGATGTGACCTTTCTTGCCACAATGATGACACTTAATATTTTAAAACCTTAAGCGAGACTTACTATGACCATTTTCACCATACTTTGGGCAGCACCCCTTACTTTTTTCCCGTGACTCAATCAAGAGCACCTCAGAGTGGGACGAAGTAGAGGTCCCTTGAGACCACCTTATCTCATTTTTGAGTAAGGACGCAACAACCTCGTCCAACTTAAGCGTGTCCTTCTCGAACAATAAGGTTATCACAATGTGATCGTACGAGGCAGGCAAAGAAGCCAGCAATTCCAACGATTCAAGATGGAGAAGTCCAAGCCAATGAGCACCCCACTGGCCAATCATTTCAGGATGAGCGCCAACAGTGTCCATCCTCGGACATTGAGAAGGCTACAATGAGAAGCATGCCCTACTCATCAGCAGTAGGGAGTCTCATGTATGCCATGGTATGCACGAGGCCAAATATTGCACACTTGGCCGTTACTGTTAGTAGATTTCTCTCAAACCCTAGAAAGGAGCACTCGTCTGCTGTGAAGTAGATTTTGAGATATCTCCGGGGAACCTCAATGATGTGTCTGTGTTTTGGAGGAGAGAAACTCCAGTTGGTTAGTTTGACTCCTGAAAATCCACTTCAGGGTACTTATTCAACTTTGTCGAAGAGGCAGTCTCCTGGAAACTTAAGCTGTAAAAGTGCGTTGCTCTTTTCACTATGGAGGCGGAGTTCATTGTAGTCATTGAAGCGAGCAAGGAGATGTTATGGATGAAAAAGTTCATTCAAGGGTTGGGCTTGAGGTAGGAGAAGTATATGGTGTTCTGTGACAGCCAAAGCGTCATACATTTGTGTAAGAACTCTTCATTTTATTCAAGATCAAAACATATTGATGTTCGTTATCATTGGATGAGAAATGTTATTGATGAAGAACGGCTGTCAGTAGAGAAGATTTGGATGGATGATAATGGGTCAGACATGATGACTAAAATTTTACCCAAGAGAACATTTGAAGTTTGTTGTGACATTGCTGGCCTGACTGATTTAGTTTCCACACGGTCATGGAGGACGTTTGTTGGGGTCACTCCCCTGTTGAAGTACTGTTGAGCAAGCTTTATCTCCGAGGACTTAGATTGAGGATGAGGATTCTACACAGTTATGGTCCGCGGACTTGTGCGCTGAGTGACCAAGGACTTTGTATAGTATAGGCTCGAGGACTCTGATGAAGGCATAGTACAGATTTGACACTTGCGCAGGAATGGCTTCAGGTGGATGGCTGTGAGAAAAAGTTGGTCAATGGATGATTGATCATCCACAAGAGAAGCAATATGGCCCATGGGTGCTAACTCAGAAAATTGCCCAGGCATGCGCAATCTTCTATAGAGTGGGCGCCGTTTCTGTAGAAGACGATATTTTGCTAAGCCGTTGTTGGGCTGTTCATACGCCAGGTTGCTACCAGTACCTGCAACCTCCATGCCGGCTAAGTGGTTGTTCAAACGGTGTATATATATATGTATTGAGCTTTGTGACATATATACATGAGAAGTGAAATAGTGTGAAGAAAAATGAGAGAGTAGTGAGTGAAAATAAAGTGTGAAGTTCTTTATGTTCTCGTGTTCTGTTCTTCATCTTTTTATTTCAAGGGCTTATGTAGACGTGAGGATTTGTAACCAACTCCATATAGTGAAGTTTGTTTTTATGGGATAAGTGTACCGTGATTTTTTCCTTCGATTTGTGAAGGGTTTCCATGTAAAATTTTAGTGTACTCATCTTCTTCCTTACTTCTTTGTTCTCTCTGTGTGTATGTGCCGTCACCGTTATCATCTTTGTTCTGACGCCATTTTTCCAGCAGCGATAATATGTTGGGTGGACACTTTCTTAAGAGAAGAATAGTGTTTCCACTTGTAAAAGATTTTGGGATTAATTCAGTCTAAAGTAGGCTTTGATAGATTCTAGAACTTTTTCCTTTTCCAGTCTTGTAATAGAGTTGATATATTGTGATCAATAATGAACCTTAAATTTTAAATAAAACATCTTATTTCTATGAAATTGAGAACCGGTGATAATTTTCTATAAATATGGGCATAAGACTATGATTATTTGGTCAATTTTTTCTGGTATTCCTGTCAGTTACTAAAGTTGGAGGGATAGAGTTATGTTGCTAGCTGCAATGAAACCCTTTGCATGCAAATTAATAAACTGAAATGCACAAGAGAATCGATCATATAAAAATTTGTGTCAAAATTAATATGGATGCTAGGCTTCCCGAGTCGGCTTCATTTGTGGTTGGATGCTACCATAAATGCAACAGCCCTCTATTTCTTGTAATAATGCATTTTTGACCTTTGCTAAATCGGTGGAGTTGAATGACCAGGAATCTGGTCTTTTTGCTGATGTCAACTTTACACGGGTAAACTTTAGATTGATATTGGTTGACACTAGTAGGGTTTTGAATGATCAGCAGTGTGATGGACTGCATTCTCTACCGAAAATTCGGCAGAGTTTTATCTGTAATACGGATATCTGTCAATACAAAAACTTTTACACTTTCCTGTACAAAACAAAATATATCCAGATGTCTTCATGACATTAAGACAATAGCACAACAATCATCACACAGCCAACAACACGACACAACAACCCACAAAACCACTCAGTGTGACAACAAATCCTCATAGAATCCAATTGTCACATATTATTCGTGACTCCAACGCTGTGTATTTAAACACAATATTGGTTAAAGAGAGATATCACTAGGTACTTGTTACAAACTATAATAACCTGTGGATGCATAATAAATCCAAACACAACAGAATATAGGCTATCTAATCATCATATATATGTACAATATACATTAAGATTCCCAAAAGAAATATAACCATGTACAATTTCCCTATAACATATATAAAGCTACAAATTATAAGTCTTTGATATGATCTCCCAAATCTAGAGCTTAGTCCACTTCGAATCTCTACGCTATCCCATCAGGTATAACGGACCTGTATTAATCTGGAGATAAGGGAAAGTAAGGGTGAGCCAAAACTCCAACAAATATAATATGATCAAAGTCAATAATGATATATGCAAAATAAAGTAAAAAAGAGATATATGAGTATGATGAGGATGTGTAAATATAAAATATGATCGAATATATATTTTGACACATAATTAACTTTTCATGTTTTATTCTTCTTCTTTTTTGAATGTAGATTATGCATAATTACTTATATTTGCGGACTAGGGCCAGTATGCCGTACTAGTGAACGATATAGGGGGACGAGGAAAGGATCATGATACTCTACATGATTTAAGGCCGTGAGCTCTTATAATCAACCCAGAGGATGTGCCATCTATATAATACCTGTAGACAGGTCGAATATCGCGTGGCATAGCGGTATACCAATCACCCGGTATATAATGCCAATAAAATGCTACACTAACCTCCCGCGGTCCCGGGATAATTCCTCGTCCTTCCACAATAATATCTTAAGGCTTGTCAAAGACATCACCCACTCTAATAAGTGGTCAGAATATGTGGCCAGGGTAATCATTGAGTTTCACTATAATATCAATGGTATGTCAGGGGATACAACCCTCTAAACATACAACCATGGTCCTAGTTTCATGATTTCTTAATTTTTAAGGGAAAGTCCACCAAACTTCTTTCTCATAATCCTCACACCAGGAGAATGAATCATTCATATCACATATTGTGGCATTTTCTCCGTATACCTTTATAATTGTCATGTTTCTTATCGGCTTAGGTCCTCACATGACTTAAGTATATATACAATTTAACATAACACTTTGGAACGATTAGAAAATCTTTACTACACCGGGTCACGTGACTTTGGAGCTTTCGAATGATAATTCCTTCGCAATTGGTTAACAAATATAATTTTTGCATATAATTTAAATCGTGCTAATTTATACAACTTAATTAACAATTGAACAATGTGGAATCGTGCAAAATTACTTAGAAACCTCGTGTGAACAGTGATTTTGTACATGAACAGTCCCCCCGGTTATACATATCGAACGATTCTTGAAATTTCGGGCATCAAATGGACAAATTACCAAGTTCAGGACATGGGTAACCATAATCTCAAGCCAATTTATACATAAAATTAGAAATAAATGCCTAAACGGGATCCGAGGGCATCCTATGGTTTCAGCGAACGAGTTTTCACATAAAACCCTCAAATT
>JAOVVI020017179.1:0-10677 GCA_028571085.2 Nepenthes alata | reverse complement strand
CGCACACCATTCATATCGAAAATCAAGAGGCACCGGTTCCTCAACAAGTTAAAAATGCTTGCATTTGAAATGTGTATAAAAGTTATGATTTGATTGATCATTCTAATCATATCTACACTCTTCTTGGATTCTAGAATTTAGAGGACACCATGTTGTATATTTGTTTTTCTTTTACCTTAAAGAAAGATATACGAATTTGGTTCTCTAAGCTGGGACTATATTCTATTTGAATCTTTTAGGCAGTTCCTATCCCACTTCATCTCCAATCAGAGGGAAGAAAAACAACCCTGACATTTTGTTAGGATAAGGTAGGCTCCCAATGAGAATTTGAAGCTTTTTTTTTTCCAATTCAATGTTGAGGCCAAGGGCATATCGAAACTTACCGATGATATGAAATTAAATGTCTATATAGTGATGATTCAATCGAGCAACTCTTTCAAATCATTGGTTCAACAAAACACCAAGGTATTCCTAGAGGTAGAGGCAATCACCTAAACCTACATCACAACAAAAGAGGCAAACTATACCCAAAGGTCAGGACTCTCAAACTATGAGTAACATTTGGAACATGTCAAGTGTGAAAGAAAGGAGAAATAGTAGTAATCAACTTGCTTGGGACCAACATAAGAAAAAAAGGATTAGGCTAGTTCTTTGCCGAGAATTCAAGCCATACATCTCACGTCCCTTACTAACACCTAGATGAATGTGTTGATGTAAATCTAAAGTGAAATTTTTTTGAAGTGGTACAAACTATTCAAGAATCTGAAGGGAAGAAACCAATTAAAGTATTGCCTTTACTATTAATCTTCGAGGCACAATATTGAGAATTGCTGAATACTTTAAAAAGAGATTGAGGCTCTTATTTTAAAAAAGATATCTCAAAAACATTTGTGTAATCCTAAGGCCTTTCTAGACAAAACCAAGAATGCTAAGTACCCTCACGAGCTACCATGCAATCAAGTACTTGAAGGGATCATCAACATGGTCTCCACTAGACCCACTTGCGCAATTATTTAACATCATCCGAACCAAGCTTCCTTCGGCAAAAGATAAAAATTAGGAATAGAGAAAAATGTTATTAGTTTTAATAACAATTATATGATAAATGTAATCAACTCTCATTCTAACCCTCTTATTATAATTGTACTCATTTTGGATGAAATTTAGAACTATTAATAAAAATGAATCTTTATTGAAAATGTAAGCCCAAGAAACATTTACTATTTTAATTCATTCATTAAATTAGAACTAAAATGTAATTAAATGTACTCATTAGATGAACTATCATTTAGGCTAACTAATGAATCGATCTAGATTGAGAGAATCCTATACTTAGAAATTAAAATGGGGACATATCCCCATCGGGGTTGGAGAAGTTATAAGAAATTAGATCACTAGACGAAGCAATTACTTAACACGGATCAACGGCCAACTTCTCTGAAATCAATAGAAGATTTTGACCGTTAGGAGGAGGCCTCCCTTTAATGGGTTCAACCCAATAAGTCACCACTTCAATTTCCTTTGAATCTAACAAACCCAAATAAGTATATCCACATCAGGTTTTCCTTGGATCAAGATCTAAAGCTAAAATTGATAGACTTTCGATGGAACAATGAGGCATTTTTACATGGACACCAATTAACATGTTAGGTATTTTATTGGAGATAATGGTTCACAAATTGAGCCTCCCCTTTGGAAGCAAATCTGTTAGATAGAAAAAATGAAACTGCTCTATGGAAAAACTTGTGACAATTTGAGAAGAGGTTAAAAAGTTAACCAATATTGGCTTTATTAGGGAGATCAATTACTCGAACTATTATCCAACATCATCATAGTAGAGAAGAGTAATGGAAAATAAAGGATATGCGTTGATTTTATTTCGTGCTAAAACATGTCCAAAAGATAATTTCTTAAGGATTAATTGGCTGCTAAATTCAACATCCGGATACCAGTTACTTAGTTTCATGGATTCTTATTCAATGTACAGTTAGATCCAAATGAATTTCAAAGATAAAGAGATGACCTCATTCATGATAAACCAGAAAACCTATTACTATAAATTGATGTCTTTTGGTTTGATGAATATTAATGCCACATATCAGAAGTTAATAAATAAAATATTTGAATAACATACCAAAAAATATAGAGGTATATGTTGAAGATATACTCGTCAAAAATATGCTTGTCGATGATCATATTAAAGATCTAACAGACACATTCAATGTACTCAGAATATATGAAATGAAATTAAATTCGACCAAGTGCATCTTTAGGGTAATTTTTGGGGGATTCTTAGGTTTCATAATCTCTCAACATGGGATGGAGGCCAATCTGAAGAAGATAAAAGAAACTATCGATATAGAACCTTCTCGGATGATCAAAGATATTTAAAAGCTAATCGGGTGACTTGCAACCCTATTCTTCATAGGTGAGCTAGCTGAGAAGTACTTACCATTCTTCAAATGATTATAAGGAGTAAAGACAACAATTTTCGGTGGACGGATGAGTCCCAACAGGTTTTCCAAGACCTGAAGAAATATTGAGCACATCTACCTTTATTAACGCATCCTAAAAAGGATGAGGATCACTATCTTTACCTAACCATTTTAGAAACAACTCTAAGCATCGTTCTAGTCAGGAAAAAATCAAGAAAATGACTGGTATTCTATATTCACAAAATCCTAGCCAACTTAAAGATTCGATATGCACGAATGGAGAAGGCTGATTTAGCATTAGTTTTTGCTATAATGAAACCTCAGTCATATTTTCAAACACATAAAGTTGTGGTTCTGACATATCAACCCCTAAAAAGGATTTTGTAAAAACTAGAAATATTCAAACTCCTAATCAAATAGTAAATCGAGTTGAGTAAATTCGGCGTAGAATTTCAGACCTAACCCTCCATAGAGGGTCAAATTCTTATAGACTTTATCATCAAAATAATGACCCTAATATCAAATGATGCAGTTGAAGAATCCTTAGAGGCTATGCTAAACACATCATCACCTAGGCAGATACTACATATGGATGTTGCATCTTCCTAGATAGGTAGCGAAGCTAAAATTGTCTTAACTTTACCCGAAGGATTGAGATCAAGGATTTAATCACATTTGAGTTTCCAGTAACTAATAATGTAACCGAGTATGAAGTTTTACTAATTGGTCTAAAATTGGTTAAGGAATATTCTGTCAAAAATCTAACTATCCATAGTAATTTTGAGTTAATAGTCAATCAATTATTAGCTAACTTCGCAGCTAATAATCTTGATCTTGCCAAATATCTGCATAAAGCCCATGCTCTCTTTTCTTTCCTTGACAAGTTTGGTATCGTCTACATCCCTAAAAAATATTACTAAAAAGTTGGTTGTCTTTTCAAATGACAACATTAGGCTGTCTAGAATATCTTGCATAAGATATATAAAGATATTCTAAAGACCTAGTATTGAGTAGCAAGTTGAAATTCTCCAGATGTTTAGGGAGATAACTGAGATGAACCCTTATTTAAAGTATCTTTAAGATGAAATGTTGCCAAATGATTCAATGAAAGCAAAGTGAATCACAAAAACAGTATGTTGGTACACTATAGTGGACTAATAAATTTATAAAATGGGTTATTCGATATCCTATTTGCGCTACTTGACTTAGACAAAAGTTTTTTTTTTTTGGTAATTAACTTAGACGAAAGTTGATTATACCATCTAAGAGGTGCATCTTAGCATATATAGAGCATATGTAAAATGAAAGAATTTAGTTTTTAAAATTAAGAAACATGACTATTACTAGCCAATAATGATGAAGGATGTATAGAGTTTATCAGAAAGTGTGACAACTTTCAGATTCATGGTAACATTTTAAACAATTTTACATGGAACTCCAAGCATTGCAAGCCCCTGGTCATTTGTGCAATAGGGGTTAGATATACCAGGTCCCTTTACATTAGTGACCAATCAAGGAAAACTTATTATCATCATGGTTGACTACTTCACAAACTGAATATAAGATTATAGAATAAAATACTACAGAATTCATGCGTCAAAGTATTATCTACAAATTTGTGACATCAGAGATCATAGTCACTGATAATAGTACTCAATTCCCCTAGTTAAGGTTCACAAAAAATTGAAAGAACTTGGAGTTTTATTGGTTCACACATTAGTCGCATACTTACAGACAAATGGATAAGAAGAGGTGACTAATCAAACAATAATCAATGACTTGAAGACTAAGTTATATAAGGTTGTAAGTACTTGAGTAGATGAACTATTATCTGTATTTTAGGCAAACTGAATAATCCAAGAGAACCCACTCGGAAGACATCCTTTAATTTATCCCTTGGAACGGAAGCAGTGATCCCAGTCAAAATAAGTTTATCAAGTTATCGGGTAGAAAATTTTACTCCGAATTGAAATTATCAACTTTTTAAATAGAATTTGAATCTCTTAAAGGAAATTAGATAAGTGGTTCACATCCAAGTGGTCGCTCTATATTATAATAGAAATATGAAGGGGTGAATGTTTGAAGTTGGCAACTTGATGTTAAGAAATATGGAAGCCATTAAAAAGTTTATACATAGGAATAAGTTATCCCTAAATTAAAAATGACTATTCCTAGTGTTCGCAATACTCTAAAATGGGATGTACAAGTTATGCATCCAAAATGGATAGCCTGTTCTATGCACTTGGAACTCTCTTCATCTTATGAAATATTATCAATAAATAGACCAACTTAGGAGTTTAGAAGTATGCCCTACCCCTCACTTTGAATTGTTTGAATTATGTAAACATTTTATATATTATCAATAAAAATAATTTTGGTATAAGGTTGCATGTATGTATGTGTATAAATTGTTAACATGTACATTAATCTGACCACAATTGATCCTGAATCAAACAATTAATTTTGACATCTTGTTTGTTAAAACGCACCAATCCAAATGAATGGTCATGGTGTAGGTTCAAGAAAATCGTACAACCTCAAGTGTGATCATACATGTAAAATAAAATAAGACTTTGGGGTTTGAGAACAAAGCGTTTGATATCCCTTTGAGAGATCAAATGTTAGGCAGGTTGAGGTCCTTCAAATTTTGATTATCAAAATAGTCATCTAATTTATTAAACCTTGGAAAGCTACACACTTATAAGTGATGACAAACCACTCTATAGGATATGCATGATCAATTATATGGTCAAGGACTAGAATAAGCTCTCACCGGTGACGATAGTCTAACAACTTTACAAGAAATTAATTCAACCATCACATGATTAAAAAATTAGAATTCATATGCTTGGGGGTTAGAATCACAATCTGCATTCATATATGAGATCAATCAAGTTACATGTAAGGCAAAGAATTCAATATATATTCGTTGGAGTACAAATTATATCATTGTATTGCAAAGTAATGAAACCATATTAGAAATTAAGGGGTGAAGAAGTTAACAGCACAAACCTATAGCCAATCCTTGTATCTAGAAGAAAAGACTTGAAGATTAGATTGAGCGTTAAACTTATTAATTTCTAACACTGTAATGACTCTAGAATTTCTTATATCCAAATAGCCAACAAAAAAATCAAATGTCATTAAAAAAGTTATCTTTTTGTAAAGATTGATGCCTTTGTAAACCAGATATTGAGCAGAAAAC
This sequence comes from Nepenthes alata, assembly GCA_028571085.2. Lineage (NCBI taxonomy): Eukaryota > Viridiplantae > Streptophyta > Magnoliopsida > Caryophyllales > Nepenthaceae > Nepenthes > Nepenthes alata. Next base: position 5,037 of record JAOVVI020017179.1, on the reverse strand, counting down.
AAAGCTCTCCTGGTCAAACACTTCTTCTCAAGGTCTCCTTCGGTTTTAGATAGTAGCCATCCCTTAACAATATGCTCAACCAAGGAGGCACATTAATCTGAATTAATAAGCCTATTTTTAAAGAATTAGGTCTTTCGTCTACAATGGTAGCTCAATCTTTAAGTTATTTCAACTTTCTATATTTGATGCTCAACTTATCCACTTAGCCAATTCTCTCTCAAAGTGGATTAATTTATCCTCAAGACTCGACGCTTTGGCTTTGGTAGTCACTGCTCTAAATTCTAGAACCCAAATTATAATTGGATCAATGTATGATCTTTAGAAGTGGAAAATTTCTTAATCCTAAAATAAAAGCTTATACCTGAATTTATTAGCTCTAAGGACTATAAAATAGCATGTTAATAATAAAGAATCAAGTAACAAATTTAAAGTCAAAGGACAAAGATATACCTCTTGGGTGAAAAAATCTTCCCTTGCAATGGAGTCAAATGAAAGTCCAGTGACGCTAAGGTCTAGAGAGGATGAAGGCTCCTAGCAAAGAAGTGACAAAATTGACTGGAATATAAGGTTTAAGCCTCCATCAAAGCCTAGAACTCCGCCTAATATTTTAATTTCCTTGCTACTTGGAGAATGGGATATCGATCACGTATCAATATCTCTTGTAACAAATGTATCATTTATAACACCATTCAATTTTAAGGAGGTGATGCGAGTGGTTAGAGTTTCCATTGCTGGTCCAACTGAGGATCCCATATTCAACAATGATAGGAGAAGTAACAGCTAGCATACTCCTACCTATAGAGTGGTGCAAGGAATCATACTCGTTTAACAAATTAGTTTGAATGCCCATTCTCCTTTACAAGGGGTAATAAAACAAATCAGCAATGACATCACCTCCAATAATAATATACCAATCCACTGAATCTAAAGCAATAATAGTGAAAAAGCTACTAATATTGCACAATTCAGTACTAGTCTTAGTACAAAAAAATTATTCTCACAAACCAAACTAGAATAAGTTGAATTTACATGAGTCTAACCATTGACAATATCCGATCAATTGAAACTTTAATAAAGAATAACCAATGCTTCCAATTCTTCATGAAGTTAGGATTTTCTCTTCTAATCAACACCAAACTTGTCATAGGTATCAAGTACATTAGACGGTGATAGACATAAAGTAATATCAATGGTATTCTTCATAGTGCCTCACAGAGCCATTAAAAACAGCAAGCAATAGGAATGTGGGATTTTGAAGTCTTTGTGCTCGAAAATTTTATTTTCAAGAAAGTGTAGAAATAAGAATTGAACTCTAGTCAAATTTAAATGGTGGAAAGTGAAATGACAAAAAAAAAGTGGCTAAAGTTTGGAAACTTTTAAGAAAAATGTTGATCCAAACAATACATCTTTTTCTTTAAGCCTCTTATGTTAAGACACATTTTTCACTTCATTTAAAACAATCAAAACACTGTGTATTAACAACTGGTAAAAATAAAATTACAAATGATGTGTCACATGTCTTGAAAAGAAGAAAGTTGTTTGATGTAGTATTAATGTAACATCAATGGGTCATCTCAATCACAAGAGCCGTTATAATACTGACATTATCCAACTTGCCATCCAACTAGCTAGCAGCGAAATAAAAATCCAATTGGTTCAAGTAGGTGCACTTGCTAGATTCTTAAATTTCTAAATATTTATATAAATGTTCAAATTTTTCAGAAGGTAAAAGTGGTCAGATTTTATCAAAATTAAAAATTAATTGTTAGACTATTAGTCGGAGTAGTTTCATACATCAATACTAAAAATCAAAAAAAAATTATTTAGATTTATCAATTAATCTAAATTTTCAACGATTTATACTCCTATATGGATATACACAAATCCAAATAAAAAAATAACAAATTAGCAAATGCAATCCGAACACAAAAGGATAAAATTATTTGCATTTATTCTTCAAAACACTTATGTATAAGAAAATTTTAGGCATAAAGACACTAGCCAACCGGCTTAAAAAAGAAAAAAAAAAAAAGAAATTAGGGTGATGAATTTCAGCAATAGTAATAGAATCAACATGTCTCGTTTTAACGGTAGCTCATTCAAATAGAGAGAGAATATGAACACCCAACCTGGTGACTCTATCAATTTGATGGTAGGTATTTAAATGTTCATAGGAGATTCATTCTAGTGCATATACTAGCCCTATAAAATTTGAACATATGAGCTAGGATGCACCCAAAAGTATAAAGTTGCCCTATTGATAATTTCATTGAAAAATAGATTCAACTGGATATGCTGTGTAAAAGAGGGAAACAAAGATGGCTTTACCTTTAAAAAATGAAAATTAAGATGGATTTTATCGATGGCACCCAACAAAAATCATGGCACTAGGATTATCTTTCTTTTATCTAATATAAAAGATCAACCAAGTAAGGAAAGAATGGAAAGATCCAAACAAACTCAACAATCTCTAAGGCATGGAAACTTGATGAAAAATATTGAATAAGAGTTCAATTTTTTTTTATAACCAAAAATAAGCTGACAATCAAAACATTTTGAAATAAAAGTATGCAATTGATGGTCAAAGAATTTCTACCAAAGTAACAGGATGGTAGGATTTAATTGACAAAACTAATCAACATTTATTATTCACTGATTTCGAAACCCTTGGGATGAAACGTTCAAATAGTGCAAGGGATGGGCTGATTTAATCATTCTTTTTAGCATCATTAGAGTTTAAATTCAACTTTGAAGTATGAGGGCTAATGTTTGGTATAGTTTGAAATAGATTGGCCAAATTGATTAGTACTATGAACACATGGATCAGCCTTGAAAGATAAAACTATTAACTAGCCTATTAAGCTCAATATCAAAGAACACAAAATCTAATCTTGACCCAACTCTAGTAAAAAAAAATTATAATTAGATGGGCAATCAAGTGGCTAATCAGTTGTTGAACAAATCGGATTATAAGCCCAGGTAGTTATATATTCAAGTGTTAAGTCCAGCAATTAATCTAACTGAGCAGTTAACATAGCTAAGCGGTTTGTATACTCTATAGTTAACATAGGTAAGAGTTTCCTAACTAACCAATGTCAATTATTTATCAATATCAATTTAATCGCCTCCAAAAAGTTCCATGATCATAATATATCTAAGGATAATCAAACTAATTTTTAGTTTGCTTATTTATTTAAATTGTGGGCAATTATTTTTTTTCGACAAAAAAATCATTATTAATTAGCAACGTGACTATAGATAACCCACGTTGTTCTTTCGGTTCGAAATAAAATAATAGAGTTAAGTCCTTTTAACACACTTGTTCTTTTGAAAAATATAAAATCTAGTCCATGTCTCTCTCTTTTATCGTCTCAATTTCTCCTACTTTATAAATATTTATAAAATTTACTAACTTAAATGTCAGACAATATATATTAAGAAATGAGTCTTAAATCATTTGAATTCTTATTTATTATTATTATGTGCAGAATCTTGTTAAAAGATTTAATAATCTAATCAGAGTTTATTCAAATTCTAATTTAGATTTCAAGTACGTATTATATTTCATAATTTGATTCTAACTTCTTTATTTTTTATAGTTTATTAGAGTTCAATTTGGGTTCAACTTAGCTTGACTCAAATTTTTTAGTAAGAAGATTCTCATATCTGTCCAATTATCAAGATTAAAAGTTAGGTGAATGAATGATAGATTGATGATGGAATGATCGATGTTTTATAATTCGGTAAGTTAAATTAATTTATGTAAAATTAAAAATAATGAACGATAAAAACCCAGAAGTCAGAAAGTCACACCGAAATGTGATAAAAATTTATTTGATAAAATTTATTTTAATTTTAATTAATAAATGGTAAAATGAATGATACATAAGTAATTCAGTTAACGAATTTTCAATCGTTAGAAATCAAATAAATTTCGATTGATAACAAGAGAGCCTAATTATCAAATAATCACTTATTAGTAACCGAACTTGGCCTAATTAATTAAATATAGCTCAAATCAAATAAGAATTAATCGTTAGACTCGGTTTGTAATCGAATAAGTTTTTGTTGATTAAATTAGTATTTCGGTCAACCCGAAATAATTCGAAAACTGCCAAATCTTTCAAATAACGACATAACTAAAATTTAAAATCGAAATTATAATTAGAAGGATCTGATAAAAGCTAAATAAAAATTGTATACATTTAGAAAAATTAGCGAAAGTAGGAAAAATAAGGTGGTCGGCTAACATAATAAAATTAAGATAATTTTATTACATCCTTAACAATTAAAATGGTATCTGTTATTGAGGAATACATGTCATTTTTTTAAATTTTAACACTTAGAAAAATACCGAAAGAAGAATGAAATTAGTGGGGCAAGTGAGGGTGGGGAGCCATAGCTCACCCTCTACACACACCTCACGTGGCCCTCAAATAAATATAAAAAAAAATACTTTTTACATGGTTAAAATCAGTGGAACACTTGGCACTCTAAAAGGCTTAATAAATATCCAGATAATCGCCGACGGAGTTTCAACAAGTGGTTTAATGATGGACTAACAACTCACCTCCATGCAAGTGGTGAGTCATCCTTAGGTAACTAAGAATTTGCTACCTTATAAGGCATGTGACAACATCAAAGAAATTTAACTAATGAGTTATCACTTTAGGGTATTAATATATTTAGAAATTCACTAAAAGAAAGAGAAAAAATAAAAAAGAAAGAAAAAAAAAAGGATAACCAGCTGTGCTAAACTGAGAGAAAGAGGGCGAGCAGTTTCAACGGACGGTTTCAAAAATTATTCTCCATTAAATCAAACAAGAATACCTCTACTTTTTTAATTTGTTAGTTAATTCTGTTAGATCAAGTAGTTGCTAAAATAACTATAAATGTGGAATTTGCAATCGGTTCTTTATACCTCCGGCCATTGATGCTCTGTTTTTCGACCTTCGTTTCTGGACCGGCTTCGTGCTTCTGGACACTCCTTCACTCGTATAGATGGTGTATTGATCGAGTTGGATGCCAGGGACAAAG
>JAOVVI020017178.1:0-10678 GCA_028571085.2 Nepenthes alata | reverse complement strand
CGCTCCTCAAGGAGTGTTGTAGCCCCTTCCGATCCTCGAAAAAATCTGGGATTCGCTTTCCATGGATTTTATTACACATTTGCCTGCCTCCGGAGGGAAGACCGTTATCTTTGTAGTGGTTCATCGACTGTCAAAGTATGCCCACTTTTCGGCTCTCACCACTCACTTTAGTGCTGAAACCTTGGCAGAGGCATTCATTAAGGAGATCTGCCGGTTGCATAGCCTATCCACCAAAATCATCTCTGGTAGGAACCCTCTTTTCATTAGTAAATTCTAGAAAGAATTATTCAAATTGCAGGGACTGTCCTGTCCCATAGCAATGCCTATCACCCACAAACCGACAGGCAAATCGAGGTGGTCAACCGATACTTGGAAGATTATTTACGGCGTTTTGCAGCTGAAAACCCAACTACTTGGGTACGATTTCTGCCGTGGGCCAAGTGGAGTTATAATACCGCTTGGCACTCATCCATCAAGATGAGCCTATTCGAGGCCGTTTATGGCAGATCACCTCCCGCTCTGGCTGACTATATCCAGGGCACTTCCCTCCTCATCGTTGTTGATGACCTGCTCTCAGCTCGAACCGGCCTCCTGAAACAGCTCAAAGCTAATCTCCAGCGCGCCCAGCCCCGCATGAAGAATCAGGCTGATGCCCATCGGACTGATAAAGAGTTTCAAGTGGGTGATTTGGTCTTTGTCAAACTTCAACCCTACCGGCAAGCCGCAGTAACACGGTGACAATCAAATAAACTTGCCAAGGGCTATTATGGCCCCTTTCAGATTACAGAACGTATTGGATCAGTTGCATATCGGCTGCACCTGCCGGAATATTCTCGTATTCACAATGTTTTTCATGTATCTCTGCTTCAGAAAAGCTACGACGGCTCTTCCAGTCAATCGGGGACACTTCCACAGGATGCCTTGGGTTCCCAGCCCATCTTGTTTCCTTCTTAGCTTATTGGGTTCGGGCGAGTTCTTCAACACGGCAGCATTGTGCCTCAATTCTTGGTGCAATGGCAGTGCAAGGCCACTGAGGATGCTACTTGGGAGCCGGCTGCCGAATTTCTTCAGGATTTTCCCTCCTTCAACCTTAAGGACAAGGTTTTGTTTGATGAGGAGGGAAATATTACCGGTCTCATTATCGATACTACGTCCGCACCTGCTGATCAGCCGCGGCAAAGAAGAAGTACCTGCACAATCCGGCCGCCCTAACAATTTCGTGATTTTCTCTAAGAATTTCTATAACACATTGGCACATTGCACATTCATATACTTCTTATACTTAATACACTGCACATATTCCATACACGCTTGCACATGAGCAGTTAGTACAGCTGAGTCTATTAGTATATACTGCTTTTATGTTTTTCTGTTTGTACTCCCCACGTGATGGGTATATTCCCAGTTTGTTTGTTTCCCATTTCCCATGTCCCGTTACAGTTTCCATTTTCCATACATATTACTCTGACATAGTAAAACGAAAAGCAAAAGATATTTTCTACTCTCCCTTATTCTCTGAATCCTCTTTTTTGTGTTCTCCCTATTCCCTTCTCTTCTGTCCTCTTTCCTCTAACTCCCTGACTCCCTCTGCCTGAACTCTTCCCCCTTCCCCGTCATTTTTTATGCACAGCCTGTGGTTTACGGTGCCAGATCTAAATGGCCACCGTTTGCTTGTTGGTGATTGGTGATTGCATCACAGTCAAGCAGCCACATAAAAATAAAATTATTAAAAAAGAAAAAGCATATCAAAGCTCAATTAGAGCCGCGGTGTGGATCCAAAGCTCACATAGCAATAAGGTAATACAGGACGCTACTGCATTAACGACAAAATCGTCTACTTTTCCAAATGCATCAGCTAGAAGGCTAATAGTATGACCTATGACTTACACAACCACCATTCACACCTACAATTTTTTGCTTCTTACCTGGTAGCTCTTTTTACTCAAAACTCAAAGAACGCCAAATCAGGACCAGAAAAAACACAACTCAGGCTATGCTATGTATACTGGATTTGAATATAACAAGATTTGAGTCAATCTGATCATTTATCATCGTAAAAAAAAGGGCTCATACCCCGCTGGCAATGATTACTCCAGTAACAACAGGAATGAGCGTGATATAAGTGAGCCAAGCTTCCCTCTTAAATGTCATCAGGTAAGCGAAAACCGCCGTGAAAAATGGCGTCGTAGCTCCAATGGCTTGGTTGAACGAGACAGGCAAATACTTGAGGGAAATGTTCCCGCTAACCACAGACGCACAGAAAATAAGACTAAGGGCAGAGATCTTGATGAATTGGACTCGAGATCGGATAGCCTGCAGAGGGACCAACTTCATCCAAGCAATGGCAATGTAGCTAAGCAAAGAACAAGCCGTCATGTGACACATAGTAAGAAAGATCGGGTATTTGAACCCATAATTACTCAAAAGGTACTTGTTCAACAATAAAACCCCAATGTTCGTCGAGTACCAAGCCGACACTAACCCGATTGTAAAAAAATTACTCGAATTTTTCATAACTCTTCGCCCTAATTTTAAACACCCGACTTGGGTCTTTTCGATCGAGGAACACACAAAAAAAATGTTCGTTATTGCAAGGAAGAGAACGGTGAGGAGAAATTATAAACTAAAATGCCCATTTGATGGATCTATGAGGATGAGAGAGAGAAAGCAACGTGGAGAGTGAGCGAGAAAAAAAAAATGTGTGTATCAATTAGACAGCCAAAGAGAGGAGGTACAAACACAATCGATGCGGAATAGCAGACAGAGAGAGAGAGAGGGAGAGAGAGGCGCGTTGTTTACGCCGACCGACGCCGACGTATTTGCTTTGTGGCGATTTGAGTTGGAGAGCCGTTTGAGGAGGAGAGAGAGGTGCGAGCGTCGGCGTAGCAGTAGTGACGGAAAAGGCCATGTTGGCCTTTGTTTTGCTTTGCGTTTCTCCGCACTTAGTAATGTGCTCGTCAATTTGTTTTTTTCCAATTTTATTAAATGTTAATTAGTGGCCAACAATAATTAATTACACCTAATAAACATAATTAGGAAATTGTTACTAAAAGCTATTATTTTCAAAAGAGAAATACTTAACGGTGTTCTTTAATATTTAAGCCTCTTTATCTAAGTAGTATGCCATGTGCCTAAACATTTAAATTTATCAGAGATGCATGTGGCCGTTTCCCAAAGCATAATTTAAAAATCATTATTTCTTAGAAAACTCACAGATAAAATTCTTATACCTTAAAACTAATAAATTAGACAAAACTCTTGTCCTTGTAAATATCATTCTAAACTTACACGCCCAATATGCATAATTTTAAATGAAAAGTCAAAAAATGAGTTGCAGACAAATTATTGACAAGTGGCCAAACAATATCGAGCAGAATTTATTATAAAAAATTAGAATTTACTTTTGATGGACACCCCTTTTTTTTTCCAATTTTTAGGATTTTAATAAAAATAATACCGAATATTAATTCAATTTTAAATGATAGCCATGAAAGTTTTGACATGGGGAGGCTATAATATTAATTTATATATATAATACTTTACATATACTATTATTTTATTCAAATATTATATTATCCCAACCTAAATACTGTAAGATCGTGGTTCTTAGAAGAACGCAAAGGCCTCCACATCTTGGGGCACCTGTTCGGAAAATATTGTAGAATTGAAATACTGCATTTCCGAGCAGAAGCTGAAAAACGTTGTTTGAAAATTGATGCATTTGGTCAGTCAATAAGAAGCGATTCACTAGCAAGTAGGGCACAACACAGAGTACGAGGCATGTTAACCCGCAGCAGATGGGAAAGCATAGAGTAATGAACCACGAAGGACGACAATCCTGCAGAAAATAACTGTTCCGTGCAAACATTCTACAAATTCAGACAGTGATGGTATTCAATAATTCAAATGAGATCTTCTAGGTAAGCTTGATGAGAAAGAAAACAAACTTTCTTTTGTATCCTAATACATCAAAAAAGGGGCAACAAGTCCAGATATGTCTCGAGACAAGTACGGACGGGAGTTAGTAGCTCCAGATAAACAATCACGAATAAGGTTCGCCCTCTGAAACACTTCTTTGTAGGATCTCCCTTGAATCAACCTACTCTGACGAGTTGGATGAAGATTAATAAGCGCCATATGGTAAAAAGGGGAAACAAAATGCATCACTGAAACAATAAGCACAAAATTAGGAAACTAGTTCGCTCGCCCATACTGAAATATGCAGTAAGTCAACCGAAACATCAACAAGAAGTAATAAATTAACCCACCAATCCAACAATCAACTCGATCAAATTGCAAAACACTGAGAGAATATGCTCACACATACCTATCAAAAAAAAGAGGAAACATAAAAGAATGAAAGAGTTTGAATAAGCTAACACAAAAGAGAATGAAAGAGTTTGAATGGGCTAACTCAAAGGAGAGCTACAAAGATAGGAGTCTAAATGGGTTATCACTACAAGAACTGTGTATGAAATGAGGAAGACAATTTATGCAAAGAGTGGTGGCAACCAAAGCATTCTATAGCTGCCCACGACCATGAAATTGAATGAGAGAGTTTTTCATTGCTACGGAAGTTGGGTGTCACCAAGCATCAGGCGTTTTAAATTTCAACAATGACAAAACGAACCTGTAGAAAAGGGATAGCACTTTCTCAAGGGTGAGAGAAGAAAAAGGCTAGAGGCTTTCAAGGATAATTCTGCAAGTGGTTGTTATAGAAAATGCCCGTAGAACATTGGGAAAAAAACTATAAGCCCAAGGCAATGTGAGCCACAGGCTTTTTTGGTGATTTGAAAATGTCACTGCCCCACGGATCACCCTCTAGGCAATAAACAATAATTTGGGTAATTCATTAAAACTATTAGAAAATTTTTTTGGAGATTGCTTCCAAGTTTATAGGACCACATGTTCCTAAAGTTTCACATGAACACCAACTTAGCACTGAAGCTCAGATCCAGGTCATATATGTATCATATGATTATAAATGGACAAGTTGCCGATAGAAGACAGAATAACTGCAAAGGCATTATTATTAACTAATGTTCGTGTCGTATTGCTGAGATGATGGCATTGTCTTTCTTTTATCCAGAATTGTCCATTTCAAAGGCAATTTGGGAGGCTAACCCAATGCATATGCGAAATCAACACAAGCATCAACCTAGGAAGCACAGACACTCCGTCGGGCTTAAGGTATAGGTGTCTAATGCGTGTCAGACACCGACACGCCCCAGATACAATGAGACACATGTTAGACACAGTATAACACGTCTTAATTTTTTTTAGTCCGACACATTTTGGACACAGCCTGGCCATATCCACCCCAGATATATCCCGACACGTTTTTAGATATATTAAGTAATTTTACAATTTTTAAAAAATTATGGGTAATTTTATAAATTTTAAAAGATTTTGACTTTTTTATATATTTAAAAGCTTAAACTCTTACCTATCATTTCATTTCTTAAACCCTTTCATTTCCATTGAACTGAGGATTCAAATCAATAATCACTATTTGCCACTCCCCACTCCCAAATTTTTCACAGTTGCAAGGAACTTCCTTCATATTTGTTAGTCTAATATGATTTCTCACATTCAAATAACATAGTTGAGACTCAAGAGAGAGAAGATAAACACGAAGGTGAAGCAAACAAACGTGATAATACAGGTGATCATTGGTGGAGCAGAGATTTGCTTTCTTCATCACACTCGAACGTGATAACCCAAAAAGACTAAGAGTTTTGAACCCATGAATCTAATTTCTTCATTTTATTCGGTCGGTTGAATTCCGTCTTTTGACTTTCACACTCATTTTCATGGATGTTTGTTCTCATTTCTTATTTTTTCAAATTTTCACATATGTCGAAACTATAAATTTACAATTTACAGTAGTAGTTATTGTAAGTTTGTAACAATACTATTGCTACAACAGTATATAATATTGTTTGTTATACAGTATTATGCTATCTTATACAACATAGTCTGTAACAATATTTTACTTTTAATTTTTTAAAAGTAATATTATATTAATTATTTGTGTGTTGTTTTAATAGATTGTTAATAATCTTCTGATATTGGCACTAGTTCATCTTCACCTTTCAACAAAGAAGACAATGATAAGTTCTTGTGGATATATATTACAAGATAGGACAAGTTTAATAAATGTTGTAAAAACTTATCTTAACAATATAATTTTTGCCATTAGACAATTCCTACACGAGTTTATGCTCATCTACTAGAAATACCCAATTTAGAGGTTAGTCTTTGCAATAAAAAGTGACATCAAAAGATATAGCAAAAAAGCAAAAAATGAAAAGTGATACAAAGGTAAGAGTGCCAAATAACGAACCAAAAAAAGTCTCTTTCCCCAACCAAATATCATTGGGCAAATAGGATCTCCCCAAACCTAATCCACAATGGCTTTGTATTAGGGGCGTATGACTTCAAAGGGAAAAAAAAAAGACAAATGCAAGTGGAGGTATATCTTCTAATCTATTTTGAAAGCTTAAAAAACACATGTCTTCAATTGCATGTTGAGATTATTAGAATATTTTACTCTGCCGACTTGTCATTTCATTTAATAAGGAACCCATATTCTGTGAGTTCTTATATTTTTATAGTCAATAACTCACGGGTTATTTTCCACGTGTATATAATTTGCTAAAAACTATATTGCTCCAACAAGAGAAAACTAATAGCAAAAGGTTGTTACAACCTATTAAAGAAATATGGAAGAAGAAATGTGTAGATATTATGAGTGATGGGTGGAGTGAACATCAAAGAAGGCTATTGATTAACTTTATAACTATGACAGAATGTGATCCTATATTTCTCATGGCAGTTGATTGTACAGAGAAAACTAAGGATAAATATTTTACCTTCAATTTGATGAAGTTATTGAAAAAGTAGGTCTCGACAATCTAGGTTAAGTAATAACTAACTATGCAAAGAATTGTACAGGTGCCGAAGCATTGATTCACTAATTGTATGCTCACATCTCTTAGACTCCACATGTAATTCATACACTTAACCTTACCTTGCAAAATATTTATGCCTCAAAGAATGTGGAGAACATTAAGGTTTATCAATAATTTTATGAGTTAATCAACAATGATATTTAATGAGTGTTCTTGAATTATAGAAATTTTTTATAATTGTCTATTCATCAATAATTTTATTATAAATCACTTCATACGATTATCTACACTTAATGACTATATCCCCTAAAAATTGTTTTCAATAGCCGGTACTCGTTTTATCTCAATTATTGTTATGTCGAAGAGAATTAAACTCATTAAGGCGGCACTTTAAGCTTTGATTATTAGTGAAAAATGGAGAACATATAAAGAAGATGATGTGAGGAAAACTAAATATGTAAAAGAGTTAATTTTAGATGATATTTGGTGAGACAACATTGACTACTTACTATCCTTTATTCCTCCTATATATGATATGCTTAGGGTTTGTGATATAGACAAGCCTTGTATTCATTTAGTGTATGACATGTGAAATAAATTTACAAATATTGATTATATTATTGATTGTTATATAATAGATCTGAAAAGCTGGAAAATTTTCTATGGTTTAAGTAAGCATTTGCTCCAATTTTTAGCTTTAAAGCTACTTGTATAACTATTTTTGTTATCATATTGTGAGAGAATTTAGTCTTCATTCATAAAAATATTTCTCTACTTTCAAGGAGGAGTCTACAATACTTGCAAGAAGAGAGTAAAATGTGAGACATTTGTGGACACACATTAGACTCGCTCAATGATACTAGAGAGTTAAAAATTGCACACCTTTATTGGATAAACCGGAGTTAAGAGTGCATTGTTTTTACTAATGATAGTGATAAAAATAGAGACAACAAAAAAAATGTTGTGGAAACTAGAAAAGAATATACTTTTTTGTAATTGCATATCATTAATATTTGATATTTATCCTTTTATAAAAGCCATATCAATGTCATGATCAATATATAAATGCATACGGCTTCTTCCTATATTTTTTATGTGACATTCGGAAAATATATTTTTTTATTTTAAATTTAGTATAAAATAATAAAAGTATACATCAATTAAAAAAATTATAAACCATAATTTTAGTTTACATGCCCACAACATATCGTGTCCTTGATTTTTAAAAAATAATTTGTCATCATGTCGGTGCCACATCATGTCCATATCCTGTGTCGGTGTCCATGCTTCATAGGTATCAACTACCGTGACTGCTGTTTGGCAAGAGATGTTTATTCTCCTAGATTGTCCATTTTCAAATCAATTTGGGAGGCTAGCCTGATGTATATGGGACATCAGCACAAGTATCCCTCCTAGCATAGGATATTAAATTGGCTATTGAAGTATGCTAACAATTATAATATATATATATATATTTGCTGATACCATTTACAAAATCTAGACTGACAAGAAACAAACCTTCCTCTAAGAAGTATGAAAGTAAGCAACCATATTTGTGATAGATAAAGCCTATGTTTTACTTTACCATTAACAGTCTTTAAAGAATTATATTAAATATCAGCTAGCTCAATATTGTACAAATGTCAATTTCAGCTTGTCTCCTTTATTATGACTCATGAGGGTTTAGCTGAATGGCACCGCAATGTCTGTATAGGATACACTAGCAAACAGTATTTTCCCATTGCACAGTAATAATATTTATTCCCTTGCCCAGCAAAAATCAAAGATGAACATGTGTATGATATAGTAAACAAAGGTTGCCAACAAACAAAATATTATTTTTCCGCAATTTTGACAGCTGAAATTCAAAATTTTCAGCTTACTTCTTTCAATAACTACATCCCTCACATTCCGGATCCCCCAACTAGTTAATAATTGCTAGGCAGCAATAATTATTATCAGTAGATTCTTGAAAGGAGACTAATATTGATGCACACTTAATTTGCTATCAACCTCCACAGAAAGATTAACACCCATCGTTAACTTACCAGAATCACCAAAAATAAAATTCATAATCCTCACTCTCGTCAGAATGCAAAATCAAAAAACCAGTACAACTATTATTATTGTCTAATCTCCCTTCTCAGAAACACGAACGCATTCTTTCCTCATTGAAAGCAAAATTATTAGGAAAAAAACCCAACGGAACAAACAAGTATTTAATCAAAAAATAATAGCTAAAGTACCTTAGATATTGCTGGGGTACATGAACACCCTAACTTTAGCTCCCTACAAAACATCAAAAGTCATCAAATTGAAAAATTCCAATTCTCAGAAAAAAAAAAGATGTAAACAGGCAAAAAAAATCCCACCAATAAAAAAACTATAGACATACCATAGATTTGGGAGGCAGATTAGACTTGAACTTAGCACGAACGACGCCGCTGTTACCGTGAGGCCTGGTGACTTTACCCCAAATGCACCGATAATGGGACCCATTTTTCTTAGTTTTTGCCTTGTAAATGTAAGCCATTCTCTTTCCCAAGTACCAGGCTACTTCTTCTTTGGTGTTCACTCCTTCAATCTGAATTAAAGAAGTGTTAGGGTACTGGTTCGACTTCGACCTACAACATTCCATCAACAGAACAAAATGCACAGCTCAATTACACTCATCAAACAAAAACAAATACAAAAAAAAACCCAACAAAACATCAATCAACGGATTTTATACAAATTTTATCCTCTAATCTACCTCTTGTAGCCGAGAATTGATCCTCTCACATACAGCCTGAGAATAAATCTCCATTAGCAAATATATCATAAGACTTTAAGTTTAAAGAAATAAAAACTCAAAGAAGCAACAAGCAGATATAGATATATATATATATATATATAGAGAGAGAGAGAGAGAGAGAGAGAGAGAGAGAGAGATCGTAGACCTGACACGCTCTCCTTGGCGACCCTTCACCATTTTTAGGGGACTGAAAGCGTTTGGGGGGTTCCGAAAGTTTCGGCAATGGCAGAAGATAGAAACCCTAATTGATGATTTGATGCCGTACGTATCAATATATATCCAACTGCACACACGGTTTGGGTTTATAGGGTCGAATCGGCCCATAGGTCGATCCATTTTCAATGGGCCTTGTATGTGGATTTAGATCATGACCCAATACACTCAAGTTATGATAAGCTCGCCCAGCTAAATATTGCTTTCAAAGTTTCTGGTTTCTAATAAATAAATGATTTTCCGGTTGGCCAGTTTATAGTTTTTAATTTTACACAAATTTAGAGAATTAGCAAAAATTGTAATAGCCAGGGCCACAGCGAAAGGAGATGCTATTCAATATTTTGGAAATATCTTTTTATGTATATAATCATTTAAATATCATATGAACTGAATTCATGTTCATATCACGCGGCTTACATTCACATTGAAACTTAAAAACTTCAGCAAGAGCTACATTCTTCATGCTATCAGTGGCCGCCACCCATATCAAATCCGAATAAATTCAGCATGAGCTGATTTCAAATCGGTGTCTCATAACTCGCGCTGGGCGCTGGCTCGGCGAAAAGGGCTTTGACCCTCTCCACTTTCAGCCCCAAGACAACCAAGATCACCAAGACAAGAATAACACTACCAAATTTGACAGTAGATTTAACGAACTTGTGGTGATTTTTGCAGCAAAACACAGTCAAATAAAATATTAAAAATATATAAATATTGATTTTGATAGCCAGCTAATTATTATCCATTACGCACACTG
>JAOVVI020017177.1:0-10678 GCA_028571085.2 Nepenthes alata | reverse complement strand
GATGCATCGGCTAGAGTACATTAAAGATGTGCATATACAAATATAACAGAGCAACAATCCCAGGATTGCTACAAATTTGCATCAGCATTAAGGTCGACTGAAAACCCAAGAAACCAAGATCATCTGCAGTCCAAGTGGAGAGCCTCCCACAAGCTACAATGCAGGACAAAAGCAGAAATCAGCAAACCAGAGTTCCAAGAACTGCGAACACCAAATCCAGCAGGGACCAAAAAGGAAGCTGCCCATCAGAAGCAGCTCCAACCATTCTCAACTGCTCATCTGCATATCAACTCATACCGATCCCTACTATCATCAATTTTATGATACACAGCCGAAAAACGGGTAATCCCCAAAACCCCGTGGGTTAGGGTTTCCGTGAAACCAACTCGGACGAATCGGACACGGTTCGGACAAACAACTACATATTCCTTGACCCATATTCATGGGTTTCACAATTCTAACATAAATAATGGGTATCGACACAAAATACCCACACAAAACAAACAAAACATTAAACGAGAACGAGAAGTGAGTATGAGAATACTTGCCTCGATGCGTGCTTTCACTTTTATACCTGGCTCTCGGACGGATCTGAACTCCCGAGCCTCGTTCGCCCTCCTTCTCTCTCTAAAATCGGCGTCCTCTCTCACTCTAAAACCCTAGCTCCGCGCGAAAATGATGAGGAGAGAAGGCACGGCGCGTATTTATATTACGGCCACCGCTCGAGCGCACTCGAGCGGCCATCCAACGGTGCCGGTTCTGGTTTTTCCGCTTGAGCCTGCTGGCCGTGCCCCAGCAACACGAACCCGAACACTTTCCCGATTTTTCTTCCGATACCAAACCTTAATCTTTCCATAGGATTAGTATTGATCATTAGCATACTAATCACCTCATTATTATCAAGTTCTTAAATCCGAAACCTCACAAAAGCCCCACTGAAGGAAGACAGGTCTGATCAGTAGAGGAGCCCAACCTAGCGACGGCGTCCCAGGAAATTCAAATGTAAGGCCCACTTGGCCCCTCAGGTACGCAGCCAATCAGCGTCGCTCGTACTCCTGCAGAGGCAACCGCAGGCTTCCAACACAGGAGGCGCCAACTCAGGGGATGCCAGCTAATGGGAGATAAAGTCAATGCTAAAAAGCCGTAGCATACGCCGCCTTAGCAACAGCTCATCCAATCCCAACGAAGTCAAACAGGCCTGCATTGGCCATGCCCGACAGTGGTCTCGTTGCCTCCATAATGCGACAACTGACACCGCTAGCAACCGCCAGTGCTCAACGGCTAGCAAATCCCGGCAAGCCCCTTGTCGGAGATCTCAACTTCCAAAACTTCCCTAAAGGAGCCTACAAATACCCTCTTTATCAGCTAAGAGAAGAAGATTCCCCACTTCCACAAAAGAGCCTAAGCAGTGACCAGAGATTGAGATTCTGATCCTTCACCCAGCGCTCAAAGCAACGAGGAGAAATAACCAATTCTCTTCCCTCGAACCACTGCCACCTCATAGCAACAATAGTGAGCTACTCCTAGTAGTGCACCAAAGGGAGCACAAGCCTCCTTCCAGTATCCCACGCACTCCTCTCACCCCAACATTCCTGCATTATTACCACATTTACTTCCACACGTGTATCTTTCCGGCCTTGAGGAAAAAATTCTAACTTGAACGTCAGAGTATTTACGGTGGGATAATTTCTCGTCGTCCTCTGACCTCTTATTTGTAGTTTGTGGTGCGCAGGGCTCAGGTTGAGAGACGCGGAGACCGGACCCGTTCGCGATATGACCCAAACAAGGAATCTGAAGGCTCCCTAATCCGTACGAGAACCCAGACCCAGTGACGCATCAAAAAGCAAATTATCTTCAATGTCCACAAGAAATAACCTGATCATATAATATGTTAAGTCCCTTATGTCTTGCCGCTCTTCCTTCGATAATTTCTTAGGTTTCATCTTTTCCCTATGTGCTTTAACTGTTTTTTCTCCCTAGTCAAAACATTTTTTATTCTTTCTTGCAAAAAACTAAAATTATTTTGACCATTAAATTGTTCAATAAATAATAGCAAACTCTTCAACAATTAGGCTATTTCAATATTGTTTCCAAAAGTTTGATCACCATAAACTTGACATTCCAATAACACGGAAATGCATTACCGAAAACCTAATCACTAATACCACTCCTAGGGATTCACACACATAGTAGAATTCAAGTTCTCAACACTACAACTACCTTTCTCTCCCAATTGAATACAAGGAACAAAAAGATAATTAAGCACATAAATTATACAATCAATTTTATATGTAAACCCCTTTCAACAAAGAGAAAACCATAAGATTTTATGCCTAAAATATCTAGTAGATTTATAGATTCAATTACAAATAACCCCATGAGAGCAAGCCTCTCCACAAGCACAATACGTATGAAGAATTGGCTAAAACTAAGCTCAACACACCTAGTGACCGAATAAGAGCAAATACAACAAGAAAATGAACAACCACCTAATAAGACATCCTATAACTGAAACTAGAACAAAATACCCAAATATGATGAATGATGGATAACAAATCGGGATTTAAATGGATGTCGAAAGATTTCCCTTCTCTTTTCTTTTCTCTTTCTTCTTGCGGTACTCCTTATGTTTAACTTGGATTACCCTAAAAATCAAAACATGGGCATTTATACCCGCATTGGCACTCATAAGCTCTTCATGCATGTATCAGGCGTAAACTTTTCTGCAAACTCACACATAAGTGCTCTTCATGCGTGCTTTAGTTGTGAACCTTTCTATCAATCCACACACATGCACCCTTCATGTTTGGAGATTATGTATAAGTTGTGTACATGCGCCCATCATGTGCAGATCTTCAGTGCAATTTAAATCTTTAGCTCGAGTGAATCCTTAAACAAAGATCGAGCGAACCACCAGATGACATAAATTGCACAATAATGGCATGCCCGTGGGTGTTAGCATATTTTTCTCACAACTGTGGACTATTCCTCCATCCTGAACCGGCGTTATATTGTTTGACGTCCCTCTTGACGACACCAACCTTACATGAATAATTCCAATGAAAACATTCCGTTGCTGAAGGACTTATCCCTCGAGGTTTCCAGAATAATTTACTCAACAATAATAAAATAAAATCGACATATAGTAAAGGTTCATAATAAAATTGATAAGTTTTCCCATTCATGAAACTTCTCATTTACTTGATAATTTTCCGATTGCAACTTAGAGTAAAAAATGACCCATGCTCCAAAGAAACTACAGAAATTTGATCTTCTACATCCGAAAGGAAAAGTAAATTTCAAGATTTGAGCACCTAAAAACTCACCTCAGGACTATCCGAAACGCTCTCCACAGCAGCGATCAATGCTTTTCCGAATCCAGTCGAATTATCAAGCCAAAGAACATTGAGTCCAAACAACACAGATCCTAAAATTAGTGTGAAGTAAATCCAAGAGGACAGCTTCTGCTTGGTGAGCTCGAATGCCCCCGAATCTTCTCCGATAGCAATTTTGTCGATGAGTGACGAATTCTCCTCATCCTGTTCACCGATTGAAGTCCCGGCGAGTAATATACGGCGAAATTGCACGAATTTGGATGAGAATTGGACACTGTTGCGAAGTTTTGGATTAGGTGCTCTTTGGTATTTCGTGTGAGATAGAGAAAGCAGATGCGAGGAGGTTCGGGCTTCCACGGTATGGCGTTGAGGAAACGATGAGAGAGGGCACGAGAGGAGAAGCGAAGACGCCATAGTATCGGCGCTGAGAAGAGGGAAAATGTCGCCGGGGAAGCCGAGAAAAGGACGAGAATGCATGGACTAAACGACAAATGTCAAATACAAATTAAAAAAAAAAAGTGTGTTAAAGAATTTGTACATTTATTCAACAATTTCAAATAAAATAAAATAGCATGAGAAATGAATATGAGATTGACAATATTTTTTTCTGTAAGTTTTGCGGCAGACTCAAATATTAGGTAATTTGTTAATTTATTTATATTATTGATGTGTCTTTTAATCTAGATTATTGTACAAATTAGATAGCTACTCTAGGCAGATCGAACTAAGCGGGTACGGCCTTTGTTTCTAATTACTTGGATGAGATGTGAGAGGCTTGGCTAGAATTATTTTTTTGGTATATTTTTCAATAGTCAAATCAGTAATCTTTCTCCAATTGAATAAAAAGATGCAATAATACAAGAATAAGTGCGTGGATGATACACGAGTTTGGGGATTGAGTGTTTGGGTACGTCCGACAAAGGGACGACTTTAGAAGACGATGATGCTCTCAACGGGGAGCAGGTTGAAAACATTGGTATACTCGATCGGGAGCGGTTTAAGAGAGATATATGAGAGATTTTCTAGTAGCTTTTTGGACAAATAATCATTCTTCTGTGGGCTTATTAATACACATGTCCCCTGCTCATGGGAACGAGGGGATATTTATGGTGTTTGAGCTAACTCACCATTGCTTGGGTGTCAAGGTTGGTTGATGGCTATCTGTGCATATTTGGCGGGCTATCACGGTATTGTGGGTATCATTTATAACAATCGTGATCAGCCAAAAACATTCCTCCTTCACAATGATGTTGGAGGCAGCGGATATGGTAGTTACCTTTAGAAGAGATCCGTTGTCTTTATTGCTATTCATTCGGTACCGACTCATACTCATTATCTGAAGGGTTAGAAAAATAGTAAGAGAGTAAGTCAAATACTTAGAGAGATACATAATATATAAAAATATGCATATTTATACTGAAATTACGTTATCATAAGAAATAGGAATATGATACAATAAAATATAATGAAATAAAAATATTTTTCTAATGCATTTATCTTTCTTTACTTTATTTTTATATAGATTCTCATTTTCTTTTCTTGAGGGGTCAGGGCGAATAAGCCTTACTAGCTAACGGAGCAAATAGATCGAAGAAAGGATTGTGTTATTCTACACAATCTAAGATCTAACCTCGTTTAACACCCCGAGGCAGGTGGATTTTGATACTCCATGCAATCTAAGGTCTAACCTCCTTTTATATCCCGATATGAGTGTTATTACCTATTATGCCGGTAGATGGGGCTTGAAGCCACCTCACAATTTTTAGGACAATTCTTCGATTTTCTACAGTAATATCCTAATGCGTGTCAAGAAATATCATCCATTGAAATCTGCGGCAATGATAATTCTTGAGTTTTTACTATAATATTTTTGACATGCTAGAAAATATTACCTACTGAAATAATTCCTTGGTCTAGTTTTTTAATTCTTCTTTTTAAAATATCTATTGGAAGCTTTTACACTTGCTCTTAATATTTCTTTCCTTAATTTTCTCAATTATGAGAGAAAATATTTATCATTCTTGGAACATCCAAAGCTTCCATACAATGCTTATCATTCTTGGAATATACAAAACTTCAATGCAAACTTTTCATAATATCGAAACATACAATCATAAATTACAATATTTAATAATAAATCATAAATTGTAATAGAAATCGAGGCATTGTTCACTTTAATGGCTTTAATCTTAAACTTTTATATATGTTAAAAATTCAGATTTAATATGTGATAAATTCGGCTGATTTGGTTGTCGATTTAGTAATTAGTTTAGGGGCCAATTTGGGATGATTTCCAATTGTTTTAGCACATTTACTTATGGATTCGGATTATTGGCTCATGACCAATTCAAAGGTCGGCTTAAGGATTGGCCCATGCTCATTTTTATTATTAATTTGTATTACTTGTGAACCGGTTAGATGAACCAGTTCAATGGTTCAAGGCATCTCCATTTACTGAAATTTTAGCATTTGGCCGATTCTTCTTACTTAGTTCGAGGCCCAGTTTGGGGGTTGGATCGAAGCATATTTTTGCCGGTTAATATTTTAACATTATTTCATAATATCTTGGTTAATTTAAGTGTCATTTCAATTGGTTCGGGAGCCAAACTAGGCTGGTTCAGTAGCCCAAAATTCCAGCATCCACCACGGTGTTGTTAGCCAATTTTGGTACCATTTAGGGGCCTGGTTCAGTAATAAGTTCAAGGTATTTTTGGCCACCATTTCATAGGTTGATAGTTCAACCTTAGTACTTAATAACTTGGCCAGGTCGGTTACAGGCTCAACCGGTTCAGAGCCAATTCAGTCTATTTTCTTAGACTGCCAAATTCAACATCAAGGATGCTAGGCCTGTTTTGGTGTAGTTTAGGGGCCTTGTTCAGTACTCATTTTGAGATTTTTTGGGTGGTCGATTTACTGGTGGATAGATTAGCCTCAGTATATTATACTTGGGCAGGGTTGGCTGCTGGTTCAACCGTTTTAGAGCCGGCTCGGTCAAATTTTCCCAACCTGCCAGGTTCAGTACCAGCATAGATGCTAAGGGACTGCTTCTGTTATGGTTGCTTTCATGACCAATTCAAGACCAGTTCTTGACCTGTTAGGGGAGTCTTCTTACCGCCAAGAGACTATATTCAAGAATTTGTTTGGTTCATGGCCAGTTGAAGCTAATATTTCAACCGATTCGAGTCAAAATTATAACTAGAGATTCTACATCAGTAATGTTCTGATGCTGCAAGTTTCTATTTCTGTTATGGTAGCCGGTTCATGATTGGTTTGGGACCAATTTTTATATGACTGCCGGTTTGGCCAATTTGGGGCCCAGTCCATACGCTGTAAATTTCATATATTAGCAAGTCTGCTGAGATGGTTCAGTTGCTGATATGAGGTCAGGTTCAATGACCAATTATACTCAATTTCATGAGCTGTTTTGTCACAAAATTAATAAGAGACTTAGCTAACTGGTCACCAAATTTGAGCCGGTTTGAAAATCATTAGGTTATCAGTTTTGCCAAATAACAGTAGCTAAATCTGCTACTGATTTTGGCATCAGAAATTCAGCTGGATGTTTCACATGTTAAAGTGACAATATGATAAAATCCATGAGTAATTTAAGTATTGGAGCAACAACACTTAAGGAGAATTCACAAGAATCAACAACAATCGAAGAAGGAAATTAAAATACACTTGCAAAAAATTAAATGTTGTTTCCCTTTCTTTTGGTTCCACCTCCTAACTAGCTTTTTTTTCCTAACGGTTTTTCCTCTTTTTCTTACTGTTTTCTCCCCTTTTTCTTTTGGTTCACTCCCTTCTCTTCTCTTTCTTTTCTCTCGTGTAGCCTCTTATATAAATTGGAGACCAAATAATTGATTTATTTTCTAAATTTTGAGGTGTTGCCGGCATACCGGTTAACCATTTAAATGTCAGCTTAGTGTCCCCTATAATTTGGCTGATTCCTCCCCCTAATTTTGCTGAATCACTATGTTATTTGGTGGCTTTAGAAGTTTCCAAGTTGCTATTAAATATGGTGGAATTTTTTATTTGGTCATTGATGAGGTAAGATGGAATCTGAACTTGCTGATTTTTGTGGCTGCTGGTTGTATGTGTGTGTTTCATTGAATTTCTTTAAATTTTTTACTAAAATTTAATGTTGCCATGTGTGTGAGAAATGCTTATGTCGTGTGTGAGTTGTATTTCTCATTGACTTATTCAAATTTAGTTGGAAATTGGAGAAACATATGTTGTCGTGGTAGCTTCCTCTCTTTGTTGATCTCTTGCTGGTTTTCCTTGGTTGCAGCTGTGTGTGTATGACTTTTCACTTGATTTCTTTTATATTTTTGATTGATTATGATGTTGCCATGTGTGTATTAAATTCTTGTGCCATGTATGGGTCTAATTCCTTATGGAATTTATTGGAAATTGGATGAATATAGGGCTGCCGAGGAGCTGCTGATGTGGTCGGGTCCTTCTTGCTGAATTTTTTAGAATTCAGCTTGCTATTGTGTGTGTGGGGTGCTAGAATATATTTAATTTTAATTAATTAATTTAATTTATACTATATTTCATCAATCAGTCCAAGTTTGGTTATTAATCAGGTATAAATTTGGTGACCGAGTCATCTTATTGTTAACTAAAATTAATTTAATTACTAATTAATTTAGAATTCGTTAACCGAATTAGTTATCTATCGTTCATTCTATCTTTTATTAACCAGAATTAAAGTCAATTTTATCAATTAAATTTTTATTGTATTTTGGGGTGGGCTCCTAGTTTCTGGGTTTTCATCGTTTATTAATCTTAATTTCATATATGTTAATTTAACTTACTTAATTATGATTAATAAAATCTCAATCATTACAATGACAATTAAGGCAAGTCTTGCCTTAGTGTGCGGCGTCGTAGTTCGCTCATTTTCAGCAAGATGGCTTCGGGTCAACCCGCCTAGGCTGGCTATTTAGATGCTTGGTCTTTGGCCTTCGCGAGAGTGGGCCGTGGGCCGCTATCCTCCGAGTCTCCAATTAGCCTGTGAGCTTTTGCGCTCGTCCGACCTATTTTTAGTCGTTCCCATCACTAGTCCCCCATATTGACGGTTTAAATTATCAACATTAGTATGTTCATTGATGGAATGTCATTTGTCATTTTCCTCGTTTACCCTTTCCGTAGGTTTCCTTCTAATTCACTATCCTACTAATTTTGGCTTGATTCTCTACACCTGGCGATTCCTCTATGGATTTTGCTGAAATGAAAAATCTTCGACATTTAATGGCCTATCGATCCTCTCGAGTTTTATCGATGGAGAGATTTTGTAACGATCCGAGCCCGAGTCCCCAAATCTGTCCCAGACTATCCAAGTAAAAATCTTAAATTATTTAAAATCATCAATTATACGTTATGGATTATAACATCAATCAATATAAATGAACTAAAAATTATTAATCCCTGAATTTATGACTCCATAAATAATCACCATAATTGTATCATTAAATAAACATTCATAATACTAATAATAAACTAGTTGAAATAGAAATAGTATCAATGTCT
Source organism: Nepenthes alata (assembly GCA_028571085.2). Classification (NCBI taxonomy): domain Eukaryota; kingdom Viridiplantae; phylum Streptophyta; class Magnoliopsida; order Caryophyllales; family Nepenthaceae; genus Nepenthes; species Nepenthes alata. The sequence continues at coordinate 1,808 of JAOVVI020017177.1, read as the reverse complement.
ATAATGTCAAGTCCTTAGAAATGCAATCCCAATAAATATTTAATAGCCAATGAATTAATAATTTCAAATCTCTTATCATGGAAGCCATAATTTTCGAGATCATATTTATCTGAAATCTACACGACAATACGCGATCTCTTTTAGCTTGATGTCAACTTGTCTACTATAGAGTCAATAAAATATAAGAACAAGTCAAATGTCCAACAAGTAAATATAATCCATAATAGAAGAATACAAATAAGCATATCGGGTAATAATGTCAATTGTATAAAATTAATAATAGTATGTGATATATTAATTACTGTCTGAAACTCAATAACACATCGTATCCACTAACTAAAAACATTATAAATGACCAGATATGAAGAATGTAATATGGATTCCATCGAAAGCGATCATCAGTTCAATACGAGGACCCAATTGTACGAGATAACAATAATTTTCATGGGCCTTATTCTACACAGTAAACCAAAGGCCACATATTTATGCCTCCAACGATTTGGTAAATACCACGAGGTTATTCGGCATCCATGGTATCCCGACTATCCCTAGAGCATATCACACATACATTTGTACGAATAAACATATAAATACATGCACATATATCACATACGCACATATTTTACATCCTACACTTGTACGTGTGTGTGTGTGTGTGTATGAGCACCTATAGATATTGTTTTAGATATATTTTCATAACACACCTGTACATACATGTACATATAAACCCATACATTCAACAGGCACACATATACATGCATACATGCACATATACATATATAGACACGTATACACTTTTTTTTGGGTAAGTAAATAGACACGTATACACGCAGATGTATTTATATACGTATATACCCACGTATAGGTATATAAATATACATGCATGCACACATCACTTCTGTGACGGCCCCACATATTCTAACCAAAATTCGATGTGATTTTGGCTGTAAAATGACTATCAAACTAATATAAACATGTACAAAATCTCTGTACAACACATATATATATCCACAAATAATAAAACAGGATCCAAAAGCCACAATAAATTCATGGCACCAACATTATAGTTTCGGTTACAACATCGACTCAAATAAGATGCCACTAGGTACCTAAATATCAAACCATAAAAAGTTACAGAAGTACATACATCCATCAAAATACAACGGAAATTAAACTACCTGTACATCATCACATACATAGCTATATCAATATACATAACCATCTCAAAATATACATAATACTCCAAAAAAGAGTACAAAATGACAACAACTAAATCCACAAAATAATCCTCTAAGTCTGCAGTCTAGCCGACCTCTAATCCTCACTCCGCCTTATCAGATATAAGCTCGTACTTATCTAAAAGAAAAAAAATAGTAAGGAGTAAGTCAAATACTCAGTAAGGTACAGTATAATCAAGAATAATATGCAATATACTCAAAATAAAGTAAAGGAAGGGAGTAGGAATATGATATAAATGCATAAATATGAGACATGAATAAATACATTTTCGAAGCAATATTTATCTTTTTCATGTTACTTCCAATTCCTTTTGAAAAAGCACTTTACCGGTGCTTACGTGTTTCGACCCCGTAATAAGTAAAGCGGAAGCAATTAAAAACAATAAATATCTAATACACGTAAAGGATAGTTATCTCTAGATGCTAACAAGATAAATACTCATGCAATATATAAAGAGGAAAAGCAATAAAGATAAATATCAGATTTTTGGTGACGAAGTGAAAATTCGATACCAACTGTATCGAGAAAAACACTCCGGGCTTCAACGGCCAGGGAAGCAATGCACTATG
>JAOVVI020017176.1:0-10679 GCA_028571085.2 Nepenthes alata | reverse complement strand
CTCGAGGTTTCCTACAGTAATCCTTGTCTAAGAGAATAACTTCTGAATGCGAGAAGGAATACCTGTGATTATGAGATTGTGAGGATCATCAAATTTCGAGGACAAAATTCCTATAAGTGGGGGATATTGTAACGGCCACCTTGAGCAAGAAATTGAAACCGGCCCCTTTGCATGATGAAATCCAAACCGGCCTCAAGGAGAAATCCAAATCGGCCTTGAGGTGGAGTTCCAAACTAGCCTTGTGAGAAGAAAATCTGAACCGACCTCTTGGTGAGATAAAAATCTGAACCGGCCTTCACCTCCTGAAATCACAACCGGCCAACTTTATATCATTAAAATGAAACCAGCCTCCACCTTATGCCTCAATCAAGTTCGGCTTCCCCTTGCATGAAATGAAGTTCGGCCTTCCCTTCGTGCAAAACAACACCGGCCACCCCTTGTAAATCAAGACCGGCCCTCCCTTCTTCATGAAATCCAAACCGGCCATGTTGCTATGAAATCTAAACCGGCCATGTTGCCATGAAATCCAAACCGGCCATGTTGCCATGAAATCGAAACCAGCCATGTGTGCCATGAAGTCCCAAATCGGCCTTAGGTGAAAATCCAAATCGGCCCTAAGGTGTGAAATCGAAACCAGCCCCAAAGTGGAATCTGAAACCAGCTAGTGTCCCATGAAGGTGAAACCAGCCTTAGAGCATGTTTTGAAATCGGAATTTGTCCCATGAAGTTGAAACCAACCTTAGAGCATGTTTTGAAATCGGAATTTATCCCATGAAGTTGAAACCGACCTTAGAGCATATTTTGAGATCGAAATTTGTCCCATAAATTTGAAGACCGGGGTGCTTTGTGTGCAGTGAGATCAGAAAATGTTAAAGGTAAGTAAAATCCGGTCAACACCAGTTGACCAGAATATGTAGGAAGGAGCAACTAAATCCAGTTAATGCAAGTTAACCGAAAACACGAAAGAGAATCCTAATCCGGTCAACGCTATTTAACCTGAAATGAATGAAGAACATTTAAAGGATTAAAGGCTGATCAGGGTAAGAAGGAGACTGAAAAATGTGAAGAGAAGTCAAGAAAGAGTTGACCGCCCGATTAATTGACGTGATGACTAATGATGAAGACCATGCCTGCAACGCCAGTAAGGAAGCCCTTATGAAAAGTAAAGTTAGAATAACCATGCCTGCAACGCCAGGAAGCCCTTACAAAAAGTAAAGTCAGAATTACCATGTCTGAGTAGGTAATCAACTCCCAACCACCGCCAAGTGGTTGACCTGCCATACCTACTACGTCAGACCAAAGGCCTATAAATAGGGAACTAAAGAATTGAAGGAAAGGGAAGGGAAAGCTCTCGGCTAAGATTTCGGGTGAAAGAACCAAGAAGGAATTCCACGACGGCTCTAAGTAAGGAGATTTAGGCAAGTGTACCCTCCTCGTTTTAGGATCATGATTTAATGCAAGTATATGCATGTTTGCAACGCAAGCATATCTGATTTTTGATGAACTTATGTTTTGACATGTATGATATTTGTTCTGATCGTTTGAATTAAGGAAGAATTTTCTGTTAGTCGCATGATTAAATGAAGCCCTGTTATTTCATGATGTCTGATTATTTTATACACGAAGTATGGTTATTTGCCGAACTGTATGAACTTCAATAATTGCATGTTTTAAGAAGTTTGTTCGTTATACGTTGAAGAAGACCTCCGACTTTTCTTAAAGACCTCCGGCTTTTAATGAAAAAGACCTCCAGCTTTTAATGAAAAAGACCTCCATCTTTTAAATGAAAAAGACCTCCAGCTTTTGAAGAAGACCTCCGGCTTGTGATAAACGAATTCCGACTTTTGATAAAATGAACTCCGACTTTTGTTGGAAAAGAACTCCAGCTTTTGAACTTCGGCTTTTGTTAGAAAAGAACTCCGACTTTTGAACTCCGGTTTTTGTTAAAAAGACTTTCGGTTTTAAAGAAAAAGGACTTTGTCTTTTAAGAAAATAACTTCAATTTTAATATGATTAAAGGAAAGGTTATACGGACTTCAACTGATGAAGTTAAAAACAAGGCTATAAGAACAAGAAAAATGTATATAATCCGGACAGCAAGTGGAACTCTATGACTTCCGACTTTTGAACTATGATGAATGTCCATTAAAAGATATGAACTAAGATCCGAGTTTTCATTAAACTTGCTGTTAAAGATGGATGAAGGATATTGGAGTGACACTCGAGGACTGCCTCCTAGGCCACGGGGGGAGACTTTTGGTGGCATAAGACTTTTGGACTACGGCCCCGTATGCCGAGTTAAAGGCATTACCTCCCGCCTCGAGGAGCATAATGAGAGGATACGACTCTAGGTTGTGGGGTAGCACACAACCCTTCCTTGATGTTGTCCGCTTCCGTCTCGTCCCTAAAGATGATAAGAATTTTGAATGATTTTTATGAGTTTTCTGAAGGCAAGATAATAAGAATAAGAACAAGGATTTCTAAACTAAAGAAGAAACGATATGATGATTTTTGTATGCCAAGTTATGCTATGAATCTTTACTTGGATCCGTATATATGTATGTTTATGTTTTATGCATGTGAGTATCTTGCTGGGCTTTGTAGCTCACTCTTACGATTTTCAGATGACGAGAGGCTTATGGAGGACGAAGTTGAGTAGAAGCTTATGAAGTAGCTAGACGGAACAGCTGGCCGGAGCTGATTAGTGATGAACTTAATGTATTTCTTTTGATGTTTTACGAAGACTTGTAGAACAGTTCCGCTTTATAAGAATCTATGGATGTTAGCATGTTTTCGTAATTGTTTTATGGATGAATGAAATTGATAATTTTAGTAGCATCTCATGTCATGTTAAGGTTTTCATGTCCAACCAACCTTAATGTTGGCCGGCCAAGTTTAAAATTAAAATCGGAAGGCCAGCTCATGTAGTTCAGCCTCAAGCAATCCTGTGTATAATAGAAAGGTTTATTCATATGAATCAAGAGAAAAATCTTTATGTCCACCTAGTTATTATCTATTATTTATTTTGATGTAAGGAATTATGCTTGACAACGGCTTTATGCGGTGGAATAAGGCCGGTCTGTCACAACGAAGTCCAAAAATGTCATTTGGGTTTTGTAGGTTTGTTGGCATTTCATTAAATTTTATGGGTTGGATCTGTCGACCATATTCGGGTCCATATTGAGATGACTTCATTGATGAATTCAAAAGAACATGGGGTGTATGCACTCTGTTTGAGGATAATGTCATAGATTGTGAATGGCTATTAATCCGCATGCCCCATTGAGAAGGGAATGTGAATTTAGTTGGAGGAAATTCCCTGTTAAGCATGTGGCTCTTTGGTAGCATGATTTTGAATTCTATAAGACTTTAAGCAGTGGCAATTGTAAAGACTGATTAGTGTTGTGTAAGCATATGGTCATCTTGGGTCTAACCAAAATTATTAATTGATTTGACAAGTATTTCTCAAGGATAACAGTGTTAGTGAGACATTTGGATTAGAAGAGATTTGTAATTGTTAGAACAAAAGATAAAAAAATGTAGTTTTCAGGGAATAAAAAGGGTTAATTGGCGTCCATGTCATTTGGATTGACCCCTAATGGATCTAGTAAGTTATCGTAAAATATAATGCTTTTGAGAAAGGTTAAGACTATGTTACTCTCACATCATGATAGGTGGCTACTCTCGGATTAAGTGGAGGAGAAGTTCATAATTAGAGTTACTCCTCGTGTAGGTAGGAATCAGCAATTGAAGCCTCTATTTTGAGAACTTATGGTATTGTCTTTGAAGATAGGCATTATCTAAAATTTTAAGAGTCAGAATAGTTGTATCATTAAAGAAAGATGATCATATGACATTGCATATGCATAAATCTGTTTAAAGATTGGAAAGGTGAACCTCAGTGCCTTTTAAGGAAAGTGAACATCAATGCTGACAATTGATGCTTGGAGTCTTTAGACTTAATATGTCTTCGAAGCTTCATAGATGTGAAAGGTAAGTCGCGAGTAGGTCTAAATACTTTGGTGATAGGATGTCATATTCTTAAATTGGGAGATAGAATCGTGTTTGAAGTATTGGAGCTATGAATTTATGAAATATGAAGTCATTATGGTTTTGTTTTAGGACAATTATAGAGACCCACTTATCATATTCATAGAGGACGTGTTCGGATTGGATCAGTTGGCTCATTGGTATGCCAACGAGATCTCTAGGTTGCTCAGTAATTGGATTCTGAGGTTACGGGGGGGGGGATGATCTAAAGCTATGCCGAATCTTTGGGTGATCGTTATGATTGTCACTTTTAATGTGGCTGTGATTTGAGGATTGTGGGATTTGTCTTCGTGGTATGGCTATCCTAGGATTGTTTTAATTATGGTTGCCGTATATTCTGGGTGTGTGATATGGGCTATGTATTTTGGGGGATATGTCGGTTTGTTGACTTTCCAATGAAATAGCAAGAATATAAATTATTCCGACTTTAAAGTTTGATTGTGATTTAAGGTTTATATCGAAACCTTAGTCAAACATGATCAGAGAATTATGAGACGTCAAGTTGAATTAGATATGGTGGTGAGTTTTCAATGGGATGATTCGTAGTTAGATAATTAATTAGAGTAGCGTAGTGGAAGCATTGTGGGCCCATGTCCCAGAGATTTCAGAATGAGGTTGAGGTTTCATGTGATCGAATCCTTTTTGAGGCTTGGAATGAACTGATTTGGAAGTTCATTGGTTTACTTGAAGTATCAAATTAAGTTGGAGGAATGGCCAGCATTATTTTGGGTCACTTTTGGAATTCTGGGGATTGTCATGAAGTCTCCCTTGTATCGATGGCTGAGGAAATCAGTAAGTGTTTGGGTTAAGCAGTTTGGGAGATTAGGAATTTGTCTTGTGATAAGGGCCCCCTAGGAAAAGTCGTTTGATCAATGATGTGACGTAGGATCGTGAAGAATGAATTCTGAAAGGATTTTCCCCGATTGTAAATTTTGAGGTTCGTCAAATTTCGAGGACAAAATTTTTATAAGTGGGGGAGAGTTGTGAGGTTCCGGGTTAATAATATAATAATTAAGAGGTAATTAATTTAATAATAATCAATATTGGGTCTATTGCATGCTAGAAAATAAGTATCGAAAGTAAAAATTGAGGGGAAAACTGGTTGCTATCGCTGAAGTACTACCCAGTAGCATTGCACTCGATGTGCACTCGAGTGCGGCCGGGCAGTGAGCCTGCGCTCAATGCACACGCGACGCACGCCTGAGCGCATGGCGCTCGCCTGATGTGCGCTCGAGCACGTGTCTAGAAACTTTCACACCGACCATTTTTCGGTTTAAAAAGAGGTGAGGGGATTATTTAGGGGGGCTCAGGAAGAACAGCAGAAGCACAGGAAGAGAGAGAGTGGGAGGAGGAAGAGAGAGAAAGGAGCAAACGAAGCTCTCCAGGTCCGATTTTGAGTCCGAGCTAGTTGGAGAAAACGTAGAGCACGTCGAGGTAAGTGATCTCATACTCACTATTGGTTCTCTCTCAATTTTTAGTCATTTTTCATTGGGTATTTTCATCTCGATACCCGCCTAAATCATGAAAAATATGTAACCCACGTTAAATGTTCAAGAAATATATAGTTTATTGTTCGAATCGCGCTCCGATAAGTTCGGTTTGGTATAACCAAACCCTAGCCCGTGGCTTGTTTGGCTCCTCCCATTTTCTCTTTGATTAAATGTCAAAATGACCCCAAAATACAAATTACCAAGTCCTAATTATGCATATACTTTGATTGGACGTCCGATTTCACAAGAATCAACCTGTTCGCGGCATCCGAAAGCGTGAAATGTGTACTGTTACTGTTCATCCGAAAATAAATAAAACATTTGCATGCTTCCATCTTCGAATTATGTTAAATTGATCTCAAAATATGAATCACCATATCCCCATTATGTATATATATCAACCGGACGTCCAATTTTACAAATTATGACCCGTTCGTGACGTCCGGGAGCTCTAAAAGCCCACTGTTATTGTTTATCTGAGATCAAATGGGAAATTTGCATATGCTTTCACTCCATTTAATTGTTATGAAATTCATGTTTAATTGTTTAATTGTGAATGCAAGCTTCGGAATGTGTGTATAAGCTCCGTTTGCAAGAGCAATGTGTCCGGAGAACCCCAAAGTGAATTCTGTCTAATGTGGTAAGAAATGTCCCTGTTCTCTACAAATTATGATATCTATGTATGTGAGATGTATTGTCAAAAGTTTTAAGTCCAAAAGAAAGATGTGAATCGTACAAGTAAATGGAGGAAAATCCACAAAGTGCGATATGATGGATTTGATCTTCCGGATAGAGATATGTGGTGGGGATGTGATTTCCCAATTGGAGAATATAAATGGCGAATGGTGGATCCTCCCTCAAAAGATTAAGGAATCCTGAAACTAGGACCATGGACTTATGTTCATTGGGTGGTACCCTATGGGTTGCCACGTATATCACGGTGGGAACCTAAACAATACTCTGGCCACTCATGGGGGTGGATGATGTTCGTGGTACGCCTTAAGATACTATTGTTGAAGAACAAGGATTGCCCTTGTCCCCGGGGGATATGGGAAAAATCGTGACGGCTAAGTGCTGCAGGTCTAGAATGCAGTCATTGGCCGAATGCTGCAGGCCTAAAATGTAACCATTGGCCAAGTGCTGCAAGGCTAAAATGTAGCCGTGTGCTTTGGAATGTATAGCGAACACATTCCTTTCCTCGTTCTCTCGCATCGTTGGCTAGTACGACCTACTGACCCTGGTCCACAAATATTAATAAAAATAATAAAAATAAATAAAACGTAACTGGTGTAAACATATGACCCAGGTGATCCCAAATGTCCCCTTTCCTCTCATGTTTCCTTTTTATTGAAATTATATGTTTCCCCTATCCATTTATCATTTTTACTATTTATCAGCCCGTTTGATAGTGATGTGTAATTTAACTTGTTGAGTTGTATGCTCACCGTTGCTGTTTCTCCTTTCAAATGAGAGCATTATGCTGGCGCCTAATTAGTTAGAGTAAGGAGAGAGACTTGTTTGAGGAGATTAGCTTGATGTTGAAGGCTTAAAGATTTGGACATGTCTAATGTAATAGAATTTAAATAGTCGAGTTAGATTAGTGTGGTGTGTATATTGTGGCTGGTTATTATTTTATGGTTATTTGTTATGCTTCCATAGGTTTCTAGATTTAGTTATGTTTCCACATTCATTTAGATGTTTTGGATTTTGTTTAAACCTAGATGACATCTCTTTAGATCCAATATGGTAGTTAGAAATACTGTGTTGGAGCCATGGATGACATGGCAATGTGGATCCTGTGTATATGTTGTGGTGATAAAAATATTAAAGTGTTGATATTTGTATGTTTGTACAGGTTCAAATTAGTTGGTTGTATTTTTAGTTTTCGTTCAGTTACAGTGGGAAATCTTCCAAAATTTATGCAGAATCCATAATATTAAATTATGGGTATTAGTTTATATTATTATTGACGGAGGTTATTTAAGGAAAATAACCCGGTCCGTCACAATTAATCCTTATTTCCTTGAAAACTACCGTCACATGTCTCATTCCAACTAATACCGATCACTTCTATGCCCAAACGCCACACGGTGCTGCATTCCTTGAGAAATACTTATCATATTACCCTTTCGGGTTCAGCTAGACCCAAGAAAGTCACACACCTTCAAGACATCAATCAATTTTTTTAAATTGACCATCGCTTCAAACTCTAAAGAATCACATTCGTGCTATCAAGGAAACCACATGCCCAACATAACACTTTTGCTAAATCAAACTTACATTCCTTTCATAATTGAGCACACGGCTAACCGTCTTTCAAAATCCATGATACGACCCTCAAAAAGGGTTCTCACACCCTATTTATTCTAAGAATTCATCAATGAGGCCATCCCAAGAGCACTGAAACACCTCACGAAAAAATACTCAGTTGATGCCTCATTGATTCAATATAGAGTTCTCAAAATTTGGTGCCAATCCTTGCACAACTCCACAACAACCATCAATTTAACAATCAGGAGATAATTCGGCAAATCCTGTCCTCTAAGAACTATCCTCAAATACTTACACAACCCAATCTCCTTAGTGACCACAAAACAATGCCCAAGCGTGGTCTTACATGCTAACTAAACTTGGCATTTATGTTCCTTGGGTGACTTGTTGGCAAAATGACACTAGTTTGTTGCCACTCCATCAATTATACTTCATATTCAAAATTTCACAACTGGATGGCCGGTATCATATCCTACCGCCACAATTCAAGCTAGCATGGCAACTCACCAATCAGGATATCCTCAATATTATATTGAGCCTTAGCGACACAAGGCAATCAGTTTATCCCAACCAACCATATCTATAGTCCCAAGAAAATATTTTAGATCTCGGTACAACTAGTATAAGGTCTATGATCCTCAGATAAACGAATAAGCTTAGGAAATACCAATAAAATATAGATTCTGGATTCCAAAATAACACATATACCGAAGCATCAAGATTTGGTAACCTTACCTATCGCCATGATGGATGACATTTCTATACTTTGTGCAACACCGTGAAGCCTCGATTTAAGGTATTACGCTCTTTAACTGTCTGACCCATGGAATAAGGGCAATCCCTAATCATGTGGTCGTACTATCCACACTTAAAACATGCTCCCAAAAATTTAATCGAAATAAAATATTTATCCATAGAGCATCCATGAACCTATCTGACGATATCTCTTTATCCTTGAGGCCTATGATTCTTTTCACGTCAACCACCCAAGGTCGACTTCACCTCCTATCTTATATGGGGTAATACTTCTTTATCTTCTTTCAAACATTGGATGACTGCAATATCATCTTAATTCTCAGGATCCATATATCAACTTCTATATAGGATCCGAGCCACCCAAAAGTTTAGGCACTTAAGTATCACTAAATCGACATTCTTAGATTTGTTATACTCGAATTGACTCTAAGTTATACTGACCTCAAGCAATCAATCCCACCTTATCTATCATACTTGATACATCAATCAAGTATTCCTTCTTAACAAATTACTAACATGAGAACCTCAACCCAGAACCGATAAAACCTAAACTTCGAACCAAAACCGATTAACCTAGACTTCGAATCAATACCGATCAATTCAAGCACCAAATTTGCACCAATCAAATTTAAGCCTCAAGGTGCCTCCTTACAACTCCTCTCAACCTCACAGTCGACCACTACCACGAGTAAACCCTTGTCTAAGAGTCAATGCTAATGCCCTTTTTGAAATAAAAATAACACGGGTTAGGTCGCTCTTAGGACACTAATTGGGATGCATAAGCTGGACAACCAGACTCATTCTCTAACTCTAACTTAGTTCAAGCCTAAGCTAGCCAACTAGGATAACTAGAACTATCCAATCTAATTTAATTGTCCTACTCTTAGATTTACTTATCCAATCAATCTTAATCTATCCTAATTTTTGCATACGATTCAAATCAAACCTAAATCATCTATTTCTTTGATACCAACTATGACTGATGTATTTTCTGTCAAAAATGCGATAGAGTTTCGTCTATAATACAGCTGTCAAGCTGATATAAAACCTGTACAAATCCCTTGTACAACAAACCAAATACATCCAAATGACTCTATCATCCAACAACACACAACATCCATAAACTCAAGATCCAAATGCTATATTAAAATTCGTGGCTCCAATGTTGTGTCTCCAGACACAATATCGGACATAGAGATGTCACTAAGTGCCTGTTACATACCACAATAAACTACAAAAGTATAAATAAATTCAAATACAACGAAAGCTAAATTATCTAATCATCAGTTATATGTACAATATATATTAAGATTTTTAACTGAAATATAAATAAATACAATTTTTCATAACATATATAAAACTATAAATAGAAATCTTCGATATGATCTTCCAAGTCCAGAGCCTAGTCCACTTCTAGTTTCTACTCTGCCTCATCGAGATAAGCCTATGCTAATCTAACGGTAAGGGAAGGCAGTATATGTATATATATATACATATACTCCATTTTCATTTAGTCCTAAAACTCAAATTAATACTCGGGTAACCGAACGGGTGCACCTTGGGCGCTGGCCCAACAAGTCCAAATATCCTTTAAATTTTTATGATATCTAATCAATTTTTATCACACCTAAATTATCCAAAATAATAATAAATAATCTCAATTAAATCGGATAAAAAATTAAGATATTACGAGAAGGATGACAAAGTCATCCTCAAAACTTTTATGTATAAAGACACAGTGGTTAGAAATAGTCTTTTGGTATCATTGACCGATCATGACAGCCTCAAACTTCTTATACCACTGTGTTGGATCCTGTTTCAACCCATACAGGTTTTTTCTTAGACGACATACTAATCATTCCTTCCCTATTACCTTGAATCCCTCCGGCTACTACATATAAATCTCGTCCTCAACATCACCATGGAGGAATGTCATCCAGACATCCAATGCTTCACTTCTAGATTTAGGGCAACAGCCAAACCGAGCACAACCCTCATAGAGAATATATTTTGTAACACCCCGATATTTTGACTCAAATTATATAGTAATAGGCTTAATATAATAGTAAATAATATGATATATTGATATTAATAAATATTATAAATAATAAA
>JAOVVI020017175.1:0-10679 GCA_028571085.2 Nepenthes alata | reverse complement strand
GAGTCCCTCGACGACATATTCCAGAGATTGAGACGGTCCACTAAAGACCCTGTGAGATACAGTGACGAGGATGAAGACGACATGCAATTCGTTGAGTCGGCAAGTAGATAATGCTCATTGTTGTCTATAGAAAAAAGTTGGCACAGAATGAAGATTGTTTTAAAACTCAGAAGATTGTATAGAATAGACAGGGTGCCAATTTCTAGTTTGCAGCATACGTTTGCTGAAATTTTTTCACTTGTGCTGCCGTTTTTACGTCTGTGTTCAACTGCTGAACGAGTAGAGGACCGTATTTGATACGCATACAAAGAAGACGATGGTTGTAGGGAAAAATTAAAGAGAAAATAGCAGTCAGGGTGTTATCGCTGTCAATTTTGGGATCCTTTTCACTCTGAGCCCTCCATGCTTTTGAAGTTTTATATTTGCATCTGTTGAGCCCTGCAATCATGTAAACTTGTCCAACACATCCGTCATATTTACTCTTGAGTGTTGGGTTCAATCCTTCACACGGATAATTATTACGGTATCTTGCGATTTAATAAATGTTTATGATAAACATATATTTAATAAGTGCATACATACATTATTTGTTATATATTTGCAAAGAAAAAGATTAATAGGCGGACATGGATGATGGGATTAGCTTAAAATTCCTTTCAGCGATGCCATCAGCTTGAAAATGGGAAAGGCTTTGGGTTATATGAATAATTGGGCACGAAGGGAAGTCAGGCTGAGGGAGAGCTTTCATCAAATTTGATGTTCCACCAATCAATCGGTGGTTTTATTGGTTTTCTGCCACGACAATAACGTCTGTGACGTAGCCCAAAAAAAAAAACCTCAGTATTACTAGATTCCCCTAAGCTTTTTATAGTTTTTCCTACAAGGAAAGGAAACAAAACGGTCAAAAATATTCTGAACTTTCTATTTCAATATCAAACAAAAAAAATTGATTATATTTCGAGGAGTTTGCAGTAATAGAAAAAGTAAAACACCTGTATCTAACTTGAAGCTTGTTAGATAACAAGTTAAAATTAAGCCCGGGTATAGCTATTTAAAAACTTATCACTATGCTTATAAATACGATCGTGTGACAACTTACTGAATATATATAGACTACATTTAAATTAAACAACGCTAAGAAAATATAAATTAAGCCCGAATCTGACAAAGCTAAATATAAAATTTGCAAGTCAATCCCGTGTACGAAAGGAAAACGAGTTCAATTCAATCAAGGTCGAGCTGATCTTCGGTTGAAATTAAAAAGTATCGAACCGAGTCAATCTGCATCCGAAAAAGAAGCACGATTTGGCTCGAACCGACGATAAATAAACTCAAGCCTAATATAAAATAAAAAAGCTCGACCCAAAATAGAGCATAGCTAAGCTAGACTCGAGTTGAATCATTTGTTGCTCCAGTGGTAAACGTAGAGTGATGAGTTTTGGAGCAATTTTTACTTGGCACGAAGCGTACTAGAAAGTGATAGCCGTTATAGCGTTGCTTTCTTGTGTGAGAAGACCATTTTACCCTCAATGAAGGAGGTCACCACCCAGCGTGGCTACGTTTGGCACGCACACCAACAGCCTTGTCTTTGTTTTCTTTTTGTGGGCGGGGTGGGGTGGCGATAGAGACGAAGTAGACGAGGAAGGTTAAATCAGTTCCTTTTAATAAAAATATTTTTTAAATGTTGAGATATTTTTTAAAAATATATTATTTGTTTATTTTTATTTATTAAATATGAAAAAATATTATATGATTATAGTCTTTTCAAAATTCACGACATTCAACCAATCACAAAGTCTTATGGCCCCGATTGCTTTCAATTGCCATCATCTGGAATATTATCAGCTTGATTCCCCGAATTACCCCTCCACAGTTTTCTTTTTCTAAATTACGAAAAAAAAAAAACCCTTATATTGGAGCATCTCCTATATTAAAAATATCTTTTTTTAAATAAATTTTATATTCAATTTTCTTTTTTTAAAAAATGGACAATATAAAAACTGTTGATATAATAAACAATCAACAAAAAATAGCAAAGAGTGACATTAAAACGATATTTTTTAAACATTTTTTTTAGAAAAAATAGTGTCGCTTTTATACATTGGTGTTAATGTCTTACCTACCTAAAAATAAAATAATAATATATTTGCAAGATTAAAAATCATGTAACAAATAATAAATGCCTCTGAAAGTATCTACCCGACTTATATATTTTTTTTATCAATTAAAAAAAATCAAGGCATGCCGGCAATGACAATAATAAACACTCTGTGGCCCCCAACGATCCAAAGAAATTAAAAATAAATACTATTTTGAATCCCAAGGGTTATTGAATACGTTGTAATATAATATAATATATAGGTTAAAATATGGTCCACTGAGCTAAATGTTTTATATATTATAATATTAGCGATAAAAATAAAAATTATAATAATTCAGAATAAAAATTAAGTGAGAACAAACCGATCCAACGACCTAAGAGCACGGATGCACTGACGCCGTTCATCGGGTTCTACTCTCTTTTTTTTTTTTTTTTTCTAATGAAAAAAAAAATTTGTTTTATTAGAATACAGTAAAACATACATTGTAATAATTAATAAAATAATGCTTATTCCCCGTATTTTCTGCGCTACTTGCCACGGGTAGAAGGCCTGTCTTTCAGTCTTTGATCTGCACATCATCATCACCGTCCATTTCTTTTTCACACAATATTATATTTATATATTAAAATATATCTAATTATTATTTTTAATTTCGAAGGTAAGCAAAACAGAAGCGATGGTACATAGTAACCTGTACGTGTGCAGTTTTGGATCTGATCAAATGGAGATAGATAATCACGAGACCATCAATACAGTCAATTTTTTTTTTTTTAAAAAATAATTAATATGTATAAATTAGAATTATATAATTATTATAAAGATT
This sequence comes from Nepenthes alata, assembly GCA_028571085.2. Classification (NCBI taxonomy): domain Eukaryota; kingdom Viridiplantae; phylum Streptophyta; class Magnoliopsida; order Caryophyllales; family Nepenthaceae; genus Nepenthes; species Nepenthes alata. Next base: position 7,754 of record JAOVVI020017175.1, on the reverse strand, counting down.
TAAATTAGTTGGCCGTTTAATATAAAAAGATTAAAATTATAATCCCAAACAATAACAAAAAATATAGTCGACAGTGATAAAGAACGAGCTAAGTCTAGATATATTATTTTCATTTAAAGTTAATAATATTCTTTTCGCATTAGATAAAATAAATCAAAATAGTTACGGCAATTCCAAATATTATAACCATAGTATTCTTCCCTTTCCACTTACTACTAGCCCATCGAATATTCGAGAAGCCACTGCTCCATCGGCTACCGGCATCCACTGCTCTGACTCGAGAGTGCCCAAGAGAAACAACATTGAAAGAAGATATGTTGGCTGGATTCTATCCCGTTCGCACATAGAAAATACCTTTAGCCTCTATCGACAAATCTTTAAATATGATCTTTCGTGTTAAGACATCCACGGATGGCCAACCAAATAATGAAATAGTGTGAGAGGATTCTAGGCGACACCCAAACAATGGTCGACCAAGAGATGCCCCAACTCGATGGTTGAAAGATCTGCCAGGCCAAAGAAGAAGAACCACCCGAAAACTGTCAAGTGATCACACAACCTTATCATTAACAAACACATTTGGCACATAAATAAACATATTAAGCACGATAGGTAGAGCGAAAGGAGAAAACACGTCCGGCCAATACCAAGAGTTCTCTATCTAATAAAAGAGGCTATCTGTGCATGCTTAGGGAGCACATGAGCAAGAGAGAAATGAGAGTTACAAACACCGATCCATCAGAATTTCCATTGGATGCCACATATCACTTCACATACTTGCCCTGATACCGTTACCAATGGTGAATAATATAAATGGTCAAATATTCTCACAGAAGACAAGAATCTTACTAAGAATCCAATGAGTGTTGTGGGGAATATTAAGTGATTAAAACACCTATTTTTTAGCCTATATATATAAACCAGTCAATCAAAATGAATCATTGTTCCATGAGAAAATCCTCCATATCTGACGAAAAAGAATAGCCTTGTTAGAGGCCTTCGAGTTTTAAAGACCTAGGCTTCCTTTTTCTTTGAGTTTACATACTTCTACTCATGCTACATTTATCGTTGCAAGACCATCCCTATAGCTCAATCACCAAAACTTATGAAAAAGAGCACCAATTTGATTTAGGATAATCATAGGAACGATAAAAATAGACATCTAAAAAGTATGGATGGAGAAAAGAGGAGATTTGATAAGTTGAAGCCTCCATACAGAGGAAAGAGCCTTTCCACTCCTAGCCTCAATACTCCTAGATATCTTATCCAAAATTGGCTTACATTCCATGATTCTCAACTTAGTCGAAATCAAAGGGATGCCCGGGTGCCAAACAAAAGAGAACCCCTATGGAACCCAAGCTTAGAAGTTATCTGGGCTACAACAATCTCCCCACAACTGCGGCAAAAGAATTCAAACTTTTCCATATTAGGCCGAAGCCCTATGGCCTTGGCAAACCTCATGAGATACTTTTTTAGAATACCTATAAAGTACAAGCCAACTTGAGCGAAAAGTAAAAGATTATGTGAAAATAAGCATTGTGATCTTAGTTGCCTTTTATTTCCAATGAAACGTAAATCTCTTGTCATCCTCTATTTTAACTAAAATCATAATCTAAAGAACCTCTATAACAATCATAAAAAGTTAAGGGGAAAGAGGAACACATTATGTAAGACCCCTACCCTCGGCAAAAAAACTTCATTGTTCCATATTTAATAAAACAGAGAATTATATAATGGAGATACACTAGTTAGTCTACGGAACAAACTAATTTGAAAAAACCATAGCCCACATGGCATCGAGAACAAATCTCCATTCAACAGTCATAGGTCTTTTAAAAATCAATCTTAACAACATAGTATAAAAAATGTTGATTTAAATGATAACGCTGAAGGAACTTCTATGAAAATAAGATATTATCCTCAATACTCATTCCCTAAATTAAAGCCAACTAAGATCTACGAATAAGCTTAGAGACTAGCTCTCAAATGGTTCACAATGATCTTTAAGATCGTCTTCAAAATAACATTACAATAGGAGATAAGTTAAAAATTCAAAGTCCTAATCAAGGTCAAGAACTTGAATGGAAAAAAATCTATCACCACTTCATAGAAAGGGGTTCAACTATGTCTCAAAATTTATTAAAAAATAGAGTTGAGAAACCATCCAGATCATGCATCTTATCAGCCTTGAATCCGAAAAGACACTCTCTAATCTCATTAATAGTCACCGAGTCAACCAACACCTCACAATTGCTAGCCAAAACATGCTTAGTTATAAAAGGTGAAATATTATCAATTCCCCCACTCCTACATACAAAAGAAAATCTTAGGAAGTTATGAAAATGGTCAATCACCTCCCCCTTGACATCGTCTAAGGTAGATGTAGTCATCCCATCCTCTTTGATAAAGGATAGGATTTTCCTGCTATTGTTCCTACTAGCCACCAACTTGAAGAAGAAACGAGAACACTAGTCATTAATGGAAAACCACCTAATTTTAGCCTTCTACTTAAAGAATGAAAGTTCATTAATACTATGTCAAAAAACTAAGTGCCTAAGATTCCTCTCCTCAATAATCTTTTGGGATAAGGGAGAAAGGAAAAGACATGATCCTCCCTATTCTTCAAGGCCACGTGAGCCACATAAGTCATGCCAACCATCCTTAAACACTACAATTTCTTGGGTGATGGTAGAGGAAATTGTTGAGTTTGAAGGAGCCTCTTCTAGGGGTAGAAGAGGAGTCAGTCAAACACAGGAGAATGATTAGACACTTACAGAGGAGGAAAAATATCCTCGCCGATAAGTAACATTCTAGCCTAGAGTCATTCACCAATAGATGATCAAACTTGAAAATAGTATAACCTTAAACATCCTCATGATTGCTCCATGTAAGATTCAGTCATTAAAATAAAAATTAGATAGGTAACAATTTAAGACACGTTGATTAAATAATATGGTTCTCATCAAACAACCCACCCACCAGCTCAACCTCACTTTTATGGGTATTAAAATCTCCCAGACAACCCATAGTCGACCACACACTTGAACTGTAAACCTTTCCAGAGCATTTCACAAGTCAATAATGGCGTTGGCATCGTACACGAAAGAAAAGCATGAGACCACCTTGCTAACTCGATCCTTAAACTCACAATAGATAACTTGATCCTCTTAAGTGTTACTTCTTAAACCAACTTGATCTGAATCTGAACTAACCTAGATACACCTACCACCATTGGAGTTATAATTCATAATATAACTCCACCAACTAAAATTCTCAAGGCAATATTGACAAAGTTGGAACATCATATTTTAATTTCAACACACAAACACACTTGATGATTGAACTCCTTAATCAGTCGTCTAAACCCCTATTATTTTGAGGTCTCCATTCAAACCCCTAGTATTCAAGCACGCAGTAGTAATCATCTAATACCAGATAAAGGAAGATGTTTTGGGGAACCTTAGATAAATCATGATGCTTAAATACTCTATAATCCCTTTTAGCACCCGTTGGATTCCTAACAAGGGGGGAACTCCTTTTTGGGACCCGAAGTGTCCAAAGCGCTCAGCTTAACAATGGATAGCTCATTAACTCTGACGGTTGTGGCACCACTAGACGATTGTTTTCTCTTAGGAACCAAATGCAAAAAAGAACCATCTCCAACTTCCTCCCCCTTCACTTGTAGCATGCCAAAAGGGTTATAGGATAAGTTAGAAACCGCTATAATGAACTACTCAACAACATCTGTAACAATAGGGCCAAGGTCCTTGGACTTAATAGGGTCTTGCTAATCAGTTCTAACCATGCCAAAAATAATGAGAACACCATTATCCTTTCCTAATATTGCACTAATCGGGGCAACACGTACAATTATTACTAAGATGACCATAGAACTTATACCTAGCACAAAACTTAGGCTTCCACAAATACTCTAGGCCAACAAGAGCAATCACGTGCTCCTTCAAGATCAAATTCCAACCAGCTACCAAATCAACCCAATCGGATAAGGGAGCATTAACTTTAACATCAACATAAACATGAGAGGACTTATCATCAACATAGCCATATTATGAAAATCTGTAAATAATGGGAAGCCCATCGTACTAGTCACGTGGCTCAATCCATTGAATGACTTCAATTTTAATAGTAAGTTGTGAAAGTTCACCCAAATAAGAACTCCCCTGTGCTTCCCTCTTTCACACCTTCAAAAAAATAGGGATGCCCACAAATGACCAAGGCCCACCCTCACACTTCTTTAGATTATCATCATTTGAAAATTTGAAGAAAAAACACCTTTTTATACCATAAAGTACCTAGGAGAGACCAAATCAGCCTCATAATGCCATCCTCTCACCCAAAAAGTATTTAACTAAGTGTTGGGTCCCACTCCTTAGCCCCTTCCATTGCCATTGAGGTCAGGGGCAATAATAACCCAATTTCTAATCACTGAGAAAAAATAAAATTTCATATGAGGATGAGGTAAAAAGGATTGGCCAACCATTGTGTCAATCTAACTTAGAAGCACAGAAACTTACACACATTTTATCAACAGATATATTTTTTATCTATATTTTTATGCCTTCATATATATTACCGTCTTATTTTATTTACTTTGAAACTTTTGTTTCAGTATTTGACAGCCATTTTAGAGCATATTTCAATCCTTCATACTTTAACATTACTCCACTCGAGAAAACCAACGTTTTACATTTGTGTTCTCTTGTTAAGATTTTTCTCACCACCTTTATTTTACCATTTGCACATCATTTTACATGTTTACTTTTGTTGGCAATGTTAGTGGCGTGAAAATTGGGTTCCAGTGGTATACGATAATTCATGATGTTCGTGAAGGAAGATCGATGTAAAAATCGAAAGGTGTTCAGTTTCATTACCGTGGGCAAATTCAATGTGTTCAGTGATAGAGATCACAAAATGGGAGTAAGTTGCTTAGATTAGCATGCCTGTACCACCTGATCTGTAAATTAATTTTTATAATGCATATCTTTTCTAGTCGTTAAAATCCGAAGGATTTTATTCAATAGTCTTGATTATCAAGGTTTTCCTTCATAAAAAATTATGACTTTATTATTATTACTTTTGCTATTTACTGTTCATATTTAGAGTAGAATATATTTTATGTGTATTATATATTCTATATTTTTTATTCTGTAAATTTATTGATTTGTTCCCTTCATGCTCATTAACTCTGACAGTTGCGGCACCACTAGACGATTGCTTTCTCTTAGGAACCAAATGCAAAAAAGAACCATCTCCAACTTCCTCCCCCTTCACTTGTAGCGTGCCTAACGAGTTATGGGATAAGCTGGAAAATGCTATAGTGAACTGCCCAACAACAACAACTTTTGCTTACCAAAAAAAAAAGAACTGCCCAACAACATCCTTAACAATAGGGCCAAGGGCTTTAGACTCAATAGGGTCCTGCTAGTCAGTTTTAATCATGCCAAAAATAATTGGAACACCATTATTCTTTCCTAATATCGCACTAATTGGGGCAACACATACAATTATTACTAAGATGACCATAGGATTTATGCCCAACACAAAACTTAGGCTTCCACAAATACTCCAGGCGAACCAGAACAATCACTTGCTCTTCTAAGATCAAATTCCAACCAGCTATCAAATCAACCCAATCGGGTAAGGGAGCATTAACTTCAACATCAATACAAACACGAGAGAACTTATCATCAACATAGCCATAGTATGAAAATCTGCAAATAATGGGAAGCCCATCGTACTAGTCACGTGGCTCAATCCCTTCAATGACTTAAATTCCAATAGTAAGTTGTGAAAGCTCACCCAAATAAGAACTCCCCTATGCTTCCCTCTTTGACGCCTTCAAAAAAATAGGCATGCCACAAACGACCAAGGCCCACCCTCACACACTCCTTTAGATTATCATCATTTGAAAGTTTAAAGAAAAAGAACCCTTTTATATCATAAAGCACCTAAGAGAGACCAAATCAGCCCCATAAATGCCATCCGCTCACCCAAAAACTATTTAACGAGTGTTAGGTCCCACTCCTTAGCCCCTTCCATTGCCACTTATTAGCATAGAAGCCCACACACTACCGGCTTTTCCTTGATTTCCCCTCTTGTTGTCCAAGCCATAACCCATATACCCCCAACAATCGAAGAATTAAAAGTGGCCAAAAAAAGATTTATCTATGGGCTTCATCCCAAAATGAACTGAGCCGGCCCTGAGCCATTGAGCCGCCAAGCTGATCGAGCCGACTTGAGCCGCGAACGGCTTGTTTGAGCCGTTTTCGAGTCGCTAGGGTTTCATGCCTGATTCATCTTCTTCGACCAATTCATCATCTTCTGACATTTTACTCAATTAATTGTTGAAGTATTAGTGGTCTATTAAGTGGTAATAACTCTCTCATTAAGTCAATTAATCAATTTTGACCGGTTTGAGTACGAAACGCTCGATTGAGGCGGGTGATGGTTTTGCCTATAAATTGAGCCTTCTGATTTTGTCCCTGGCATCCAACTCAAGCATTACACCATCTAAACGAGTGAAGGAGTGTCCAGAAGCACGGAGCCCGTCCGAATTGTAAATTCAAAAACAGAGCACCAAATGGCCGGAGGTATAAGAACCGATTCTAAATTCTGATTTAGTGGTTGTTTTAATCACATCAATGTCTAACATTTCGTTCATGATAAACTTATATTTTTTGCATCAACTTAATCATGACAATTTTTAAAATATAAAATGCTTAATTTACCAAATAATGAAAAGAATTTAACAAAAAATATATAATTCAGCATGTGTGCAAAAATTTTAAAATATATAGGTTCAATTGTGTATACTATTACATGAATTTAAGACATGTGTGAATAAAACATTTAGTAAAATTCAATAAAATTCTGCATTGAAGGGTTCTATAAATTTCAAATTTAATAATATACATGTAAGATAATTTTTCTCTAAAATTTATGAACATAAAAGCTATAACTATAGGTCCAAAACATGCAATAGCAGTATGAACAAAATTCATCGCTTGCAAAGCTATTAAATCATGAATTTACAACATACATACAACTATCGAGCAATATTCTGCACATATATGCACTATATTTAATTCAAACATGAGTTCTTACTAATTTATTCTATAAAATCATAAAAATTTGACATGCATGCTCAATATAAACATATTTACTTTGAAATTATAACTTAGATGAGTATCAAAATAACAAATATCCATAAAAATTAGAAATAAATAGTAATAATAGGAGAGTATAGAGTGCACTTGTCTTATTTTTAACTTACTCAAATCCTCACTTTAATCACCTTGATTCGAGTTGTTAGAGCGCCCTCTCTCTTCTTCTTAGCTCTTTTCATCTTTTTCTCAAAACTGTTACAAAAATGATAAATTTCAAACTCATGAACCTTTTTACAACAAATCGGAGCTCGAGCATAGATCTGGTATGCATCATGTGTGGGGGTTTTGTTTTTGGTGCCTCAAGTGTGCCTTAAGCCTGCGTCAGGCGTACGTCAAGTCTGCATTAGGCACACGTCAAGCCTACACCAAACTTGCATTGGGCCTAGGCACGAGTCATCTAATATAAATTTTGACTATTTTGATTTAATTTTTTACTTTCTCGGATCTTAATTTTAATTATATTAGTTTAATTAATCTTGATTATTATAATTTAAAGACTCGTGCATTACACCAGATTGACTTGAGAATATTGATCTCGAATACCACTGACTTGATAATAAAACTCAA
>JAOVVI020017174.1:0-10679 GCA_028571085.2 Nepenthes alata | reverse complement strand
AGTCTCCAGTCCTGGAGGCCTTTAGCCCTTCTTTCATTTAGAGGCCATCGGCCCTCCGCCGGCAGAAGACCCTCAAACCTCCTTCCGTCTGGAGGCCATCATCCCTCCGCCAGCCAGGAGTCCATCAGCCCTCCTCTAGTCCTAGAGGTTGTCAACCCTCCTCCTGTATGGAGGCCATCAGCCCTCCGCCAGCCACTGCCAGGAGGGCTCCAGGAGTCCTTGAGCCCCTCAGCCCTTTTTCCGTCCAGAGGCCATCAACCATCCGCCAGTTAGGAGGCTTTCAACCCTCTGCCCGTTCGGTGGCTGTTAGCCCTCCTCTGATCCTAGAGGCCGTCAGCCCTCCTCTAGTCCCAGAGACTCTCAATCCTCCACCCGCCAAGAGGCCTTCGGCCCTCCTCCCGTCCAGAGGCCCTCGTCCTCCTCCCGTCCGGAAGCCCTCGGCCCCCCGTTCTAGAGTCATAAACCTTCCGTCCTGGAATCAGGAGCTCACTGTCCAAGTGTCAACCATCTGCTCAGGTAACGAGGATGTTGACCCACCAATGTAACTTAATCCTTCTTCTCTAAGACGCCCTCCACAAGCGCACCTCTAAGCCACCATTCGCGGGCGCACCATTAAGACACCCTTCAGTTGGCGCAACCAAACGTTCCATCAATTGCTATGTACATATATGCATTCATCGCATCATCTCAATATTTTTTCATTCACCGAGAACGATTTTTGACTTGAGTCTCGGAGGATATATGGTGGGAGTAATTTTTTCCGTCATCTAACCTCCTGTTTGTAGTTTATGGTGTGCAGGTTTTAGGTTAATAGTGATAGAGACCAAAACCCGCTCTAATTTGACCCGTAATAGAAGAATGAAAGGCTTCCTAATTCGTACCACAACCCAAGATCTAAGAACGCATCAGGTATTTTTCAGCACATGGGCCACAATAGATATTAATTTTAAAGGCCCCTATCTCCTGATGAGCTAACCAGGGTGCTTGACTCTCTAAAATCATCCATCGACAATATAGGAATCGTATGGTGAAATTTAAGAGTTCAGCATTCTCTTTACTATTCATAATTTCCTTAAAAATATATTGTGTAAGGTTTGAATTTAAATTTTATTATAATTATAATTAATTAGGTTGAAATAATTAAAATTATGGTAAAAAAAATATAGGTCAAAAGTGAAAATTAGACCGGATCATATCAAATTAATGGATATTTGATTGGCACTCAATACGCACCCATGTGTCGGATGGATAGAGAGGTCATACCTGATGGACATTTGATCGGAGCTCGAATGTGCTTTTCAGTATAGTCAAGCTCGATGCACGCTCAAGCGCACTGAAACAGAATGCTCGCGCATGTTTCACACCCGAGACGGCGCTCGTGTGCCATCCTATTTGGTTGTGGGGCCTTACGCATGTCTGACATACGTTCGAGCGTTACTCTATTATAAATATCATATCTAGTTGAATTTCAATCATTTTATACAGAGATTTGAGAGAAAACGAGAAGGAGAAGAGAGATAGAGATAGAAAGTTAGAGAAGACCAATTTAAGTGATTTCAAGGAAGATTTTGGTAAAATTTATGTTAAGTATATTGCAAGTGTTCTTTCCTTTATTACTATTATTTTCTTATTTTTTTGAGTATTTATTATTCTAAATACTCATACATGACAGATTTTCATAGAAAATTATTTAATTTTATATGCATAAAATTCCATTTCCATTTTTTATGATTTTTATAAAAAATCATGTCCATAGTTCATAATTTTTTCTATAATTTTCTTGCATACATGTGTTAAATTCATGATTTAATGACTCTATATGATATTTTATATATCTTACTACAATAAGTTCTGGACCTTTAAATATATACCTGCATGTTCTAAAAAGTCAATAATATACCCTACATGCATGTTATCTGAAATAAAAATATTAAAATATTATTAATGTTACTGATTTTTCTACAACCATATTGAAAAATCTCATAATATGACATCACATATTTTAAGTTAAGTATATCCAAATTTTTGTAATAAATTATAGCATCTTATGATAAAGAATTAAGGAATTTTGAATGAGAAACTCTACAAAAATTAAAAATATTTTCTCCGAATTGAGAAAATATAAGAATTATAAAAAATTGTGTAAAATTTTTATATGTCTAAATATTAGACCATTGTTATAAGTTCAATGAGTAATATATTATAGCATGCCTTAATATCATCCATGAGTGAAAGTGATGTTCGGCCCCATTTATAGAGTTATATGTATGAAACTCACTTATAGATCTTGAATAGTAGCGTATGACTTTTAGTTATGTAAAAATAAATATAAGCCGGATTTTTCTTTAGTCAATAAGGCCCTACTAGTCATTGGTCTCTAGAAATTTCATATTTGAGAATGGATTATATGGTATGAATTTAAATAAGAATATAAAAAGAAATTTTGATAAGTTATTCATATTTGTCATGAAAATTCATAGCACTGCACTGAAATTTAATTCATTGTCCTATTATAGCATATTTTAATGTAAGTTATATGTTAAATTATATAAATTATATAATTTGTTAAGTTTTCAGCTTACTCATATTTCTATTTTTTACTAACCTCCTTTAGCTTAGAGGTTTGAAAATTTATAGGACATTAAGGTTCTTATCAAGAAGCTGCAGTTGAAGAGATTTCAGACTAGGATTAGAAGAAATCAGCTATTATACTTCGCTTTGGACAATTTGGTTATTTATAAACTAAATTATGGTATCGTAGCTTGTATGATATTGATAGATTGAGATTTTATTATGAATATTTAGATGCTCTGATTTCATTTGGATTAGATATGACTATTTACGTAAGGTCTGCTATTATAATTTGATCGATGTTGAAGTTATATGATAACGTGGTATTTCAGGTCCTATATAAATTATATTTTATTTTGATTGATTGAAACATTTAACGTGAGGATTACGTCTACGGTTAATTGGATTACTAATTAGAGAACTATTAATGTCGATAATTATAAATAACAAGATTGGATTTTGGGGTGTGACATACTGACTTAGGTATTAAATCGTTTATCCAAAAGAAAAACTAAAGCCCTTTGACTTTGTTGTTTATAAAGCGTATGATCAAGGTCGCTACATTTGAGTTTGGATTCAACTCTGGGTGATCGTCATCCCAGATTATTGGATTCTTAATCTGACCAAAGGTGGCTTAGGTCTTTGTGTCTAGGGTCACCACTGAGGAGGAGGGCTACTGAAGTGAATCACCAGGCTCTAGCAGATGAGCACATTACTGAAGAGCAACAGGGTGATAGTGTCAAGCTTGTCGAAGAACTTTGAAGGAGCATTCATCCTAGTGAGATCATTCATTCTCCTTCTAGAAGTTCACTTTAATGAGGGAATTGATTTTGGAGGAATCTAGTCTCCCTAATGGATCTTAATTTTCCTTTGGAAATGCCTGGGCTATTGCAAGGGGTCCAAGATTTTGGAGATTGCAGCACCCAAAGCTTCAGGAGCAGGAACATTGCAGACAAAAAGCCCTTAGAGCTCCCTTCCTCAGGTTGCAATATTAATGAACAAATTAGACCAAGTACGTTGTAGTAGATCTATAAATGTAAAGGTTCTTTAATTATGCTCTTAATCTGACTGAAAACTTTGTTATTATTTGCATGTCTGGATGGCTAGCTTGGCAACTAAATGACATCCATATAGTCCTATCTAATGAATTGTTAGGCCTTCATACTTATAAGCCGTAGGTGTGGAAGTATTTTTCTGTGTCAATTGTTCAATTGTCAAATGGGCATCCAGCTATAAAATTAGACTATTATTTTTGGGTTATATAAACCTTGGTCGTTGACCATATGATTGATTATGTATGGTGTTGGGGTAAATGACGTCCGACTACCACCACAAATAAACACAGCAAAGCAATGAGGAAGAAGAGAATGAATACATACAGATTTTTTCGTAGAAAACTCTTATCAATCAAGGAAAAAATCACGGGACAATCAGTCCACGAAACTAATTCCACTATGTGAGGTGGGAATAATTTTTTTGCAATTACACAATCAATAGAGAAAAGAAAACCGAAGAACAGAGCACAGTCAATACACTAGGTTTTGCTCACAATTGCTCTCACTTTTTCTTCACCTTTTTTCTCCCTCCTTTTGTTTTTTTCTTACACTTAGCCTCTCACTCGTCTGTCTCTGTATAAAATAGCAAGTCCATCTACTTGCTTTTAATATCGAGGCCCCATATACAGCAAATCTGAGGAATATTCCATATCCACCGACAAGATTCGTCCTTGCCAACAATATGAATATGCTTTGTATAAAAAAATGGCTCCTACACAAGCGTCTGAGATCACGTATCCTCAGAAAATATTCTGAGCTGGCATCATTCTGGATTTCTTGGCGGATGGCCCACATTCCACCGTCCACATTCTCCACAAGGTCGGTCAACGCGCGTTGACCGTCCTTTCCACATGACCGGTCAGTATTGTCCGTCTTGATTCTCTCAACAATGCTAGGCATCTTATACCTTCGACCGGTCAACTTGTTGACTGGTATTGTTGACCGTTAAAAATGTTCAAATCAACTATGTTGACCGAAATTCTATTTGCATATAAAGTCCACGTGCTCCGTCCAAACCCTCCGATCACAAGAACTTTCACACGGGAGTGACTCCCAACAAACTTTTCTTCACGACCGTGAGGAAGTTAAATCCATAAGCCCGGCCAGCTTGCAGCAAGTTTTATTTTTATCCTTTGGTAAAATCTTAGTCATCATATCATCCCATTTTCTTCAGTACCAACCTCCTCCAGTGATAGCAGACCGATTTCAAGCACATCTCTCACCCAATGGTATCGAATATCAATGTGCTTCGATTTAGAGTGAAATGAAGAGTTCTTGGAGAGATGTATGACACTTTGACTGTCACAAAATACCTTATACTTTTCCTGTTTAAGGCTCAATTATTAAATGAACTTCCTCATCCATAGAATCTCCTTACAAGCTTCTATCACTGCGATATACTCGACTTCAGTAGTTGACAAGGCTACACATTTTTGTAGCTTGGATTGCCAAAAAACTGCACATCCTATAAATTTCACCATATACCCTGAGGTAGACTTACGGGAGTCAATATCTCTAGCCATATCAGCGTCAGAGTAACCCACTAACTGAGGCTTGTCACTTCCAAGACACAGGTACTTCTTGAAAGTTTCTCGGATATATCTCATAATCCACTTGACCGTGGACTAGTGTTCCTTACCTGGGTTTGACAAAAATCGGCTAACTACGCCAACATCATATGCTATGTCCGGCCTGGTGCATACCAAGGCATACATCAGGTTTCCCACGGTTAAGGAATATGGAACACCTCTCATGTATATATTCTCTTCGTCCGAGGATGGACACTGACAAGTGCTCAACCTGTGGTGATTTGACAATTGTGTGCTCACAAGCTTTGACTTGTTCATATTGAATTGTTGGAGCACTTTGTCAATGTAGCTTACTTGAGACAGCCACAATTTCATTGCCTTTCAATCGCGAATAATTCTAACACTAAGAATTTGCCCCGCCGATCCCATGTCCTTCATAGCAAACAACTGCCCAAGTTACTCCTTCAGCTCCTTTATCCGAGTACTGTTACGTCCAACAATCAGCATGCCATCCACATATAAGAGAAGGTTAACAAAACCATATTCTGAAAACCTCTGTGTAAAAACACAGTGATCACAAGTAGTCCGTAGGTACCCTTGACTAGTCATAACCGACTCAAATTTCTTGTACCACTGTCTATGAGGTTGCTTCAAATCATACAAACTCTTTCTCAAATGATAGACAAATTACTCCTTTCCCTTAACCTTGAACCTTCCGACTGTTCTATATAAATTTTCTCCTCAAGTTTACCATGGAGGAAAATCATTCGGACATCCATTTGCTCTACCTCAAGGTTCTGAGCAGCAACCAAACCTATTACAACCCGTATGGATGACATTTTCACTATTGGAGCAAAATTCTCATCAAAGTCGACTCCCTTTCGCTGACTGAAGCCTTTCACCACTAACCGTGCCTTGTCTTTGACTTCATGATATTCTCATCCGTTTTTAATTGGAAGACCCACTTGTTCTTTAGAGCCCTCTTCCCTTTGGGAAGTCTGGCTAAATTAAAGGTGTAATTCTCATGAAGAGAACTCATTTCATCCTTCATGACTTCCAACCATTTCTCCTTACTCTCGTCTTCCATTGCCTTTTCATAGATTTTGGATTCTCCAGTATCAGTGAGCATAACATATTCATTGGGTGACAGACGGACAGACGACCGTCTGTTTCGTGAGGATCGTCTGACAGGAAGATCCTCGACTGATTGAGGGATTACTTCATCCTGGTCTACATCAGGTGCCATAATTTCCTCTCAATTATACTCAACCGTCTCAGGGCCATTGTCCTCATCTTCCAGAGATACCGGATGAACAATTTTGATACTTATTTTATCCGTCTGCTCGACATCACACTTGGCATTCCTACCAATATCCTTGATCGTTTCATTTTCAATAAAGATTACGTCCCTTGACCGGACAAGTTTTCTTCAAGCTGGATCATAAAATCTGTAACCTAGCTCATCTTTCCCATAGCCCAGAAAGATACACTGTGTCGTCTTTGGCTCCAACTTTGTCATTTCATCTCTTAAGACATGAACGAATGTTTTACATCCAAACACCCGTAGATGATCATAAGATTATTCCTTGTTTGACCAAATATTCTCCGGCACTTCACCCTTCAAGGGTTTACTGGGCGACCTATTTATGATGTAGGCTGCCGTCTTCAATGTTTTGGCCCAGAACTTTCCAAGAAGCTTAGTTTTGAAAAGCATGCACCGTACTCTTTCTAGAAGTGTGCGGTTCATCCGTTCAACCACTCCGTTTAACTGTGGCGACTTTTGTAGTGTTTTCTGATGCTTAATACCATATGACCGGCAATAGGAATCAAAGGGCCCTATGAACTCGCCGCCGTTGTCACTTCGAAAGGCCTTCAATTTCTATCCTATCTGGTGCTCAACGAGTGCATGAAACTACTCAAATATACCAAGGACTTGGTCTTTGGTTTTCAGTAGGTAGACCAACAGTTTTCTGGAACAATCGTCAATGAAAGAGATGAAGTTTTGGGCTCCATCAAACAACTTCTCTCTAAATGGTCCACACACATCTGTGTGGATGAGATCGAATAGCTCTGCCTTTGAGGCGGATGAGTCTCCGTGAAATGAGACTCTCCTTTGTTTTCCAACCAAGCAGTGAAGACACGTCCTCAGTCCGTCCTCCTTTATTCCCGGAATAAGACCCTTCCTGGCCAAATGAGATAGTCTACGTTCGCTCATGTGGCCCAACCTTTGATGCCACAAGTTCTCGGACTCCTAATTGATTGAGGCATTCAGATCTCCGGCCATTGCGGACGCCTTCATTATGTATAGGTCAGAGCACTTTTTTCCTCTTGCCACAACAAGAGATCCTTTGGTCAATTTTTACTCACCTTCGCAGAAGGTATTACAATAATATTTATCATCCAACCGACTGGCTGAAATGATATTCAGTCAGATATCAGGAACATGTCAAACATCCTTCAATATTAGCTTCGTCCCATTATTGGTGACCAGTACAATGTCACCTCTAACAAAGAAGTGATATCAGGTATTACAATAACCTTTCCTTTGGTCAATATTTGTTACTCTGAATATAAATCATACACACCACAACTAACAAAGAAGAGGTAAAAGGAATATGGGATTTACTTTTCGATATATTCTCCAAAGCTCAAATTAGTAATTTTTTTAATTAGCTAAGAAATATAGGAGGAAAAGAATGTAAGAATGCAAATAGATTGGGAATTGAGTGTTTAATGGAGGATTAGCCTTCGATAGGTGCATTAGAAGAAGTGAGTGGCTATGATAATTTTGCACTCGTAAAGGAGAATGGCTTTATGAGAGTTACACTCAAATGTAATAGTAGCTTTTCCTGTCTAAGTAATTGTCTGTCTCTTCTCTGGATTTTGGTCACCCTTTTCTTAGTGGAGGAAAGGGGGTGTATTTTATAGTGTGGGTGCCGGTTTGGTTGTCCCTTGGCGTTACGCCACTACAGTTATGAAGAGCATTACTTATATAACCGCTGTCTATACTTAATATCTCAATAATCATAATGGGTGTTACTCGTGTAACTGCCGTATATATTTATCTGTTGGGTTATCATTATTTTCAACCGTTAAATTTGGTGAAATAATTGTCGGTAGCAGTCCACTGATTATCCATAAGTACCCATTTATTACTGGATGGTTTTGAGTCAAACCTTTGAATAAACCGTCACACTTTCTGGATCTTGGGTTTAGAGGGTCTTCTGGGGTTTAGAGGGTCTTCTGCTAACCTTCACTATCTGGACCATTTTTCCTTCTGCGGATTAAGTTATAAGCCGACCCGTGGATTGCCGTACCCATCAGTATGTTATCTGATTCATAGAATTTTTTCCTATCACTACCAATCTTCTCAACTAGCAATGTTAGATTTTATATTGCTGGAAATAGATAGTATCAATGAGATTTTATGCAAAACTTGAAGAATGTTTAACTACCTAAATCTTGACCCGTATTGAAAATAATATTATGAAATTTTACAGCAGCATTGTAATATATATATATATATATATATGATCAAGAGGTGTCGAGAATTTTATGGCATTGATTTGCTTTGTGGGGCATAAACTACTCCCTATGTCAGCCGTTAGGTCAAGACATTCACAATTTTCCTATTGTTTGCCGAAAAATCTAAGTTCAAGCAATCTGTCTATTTGATAAATAAGTCTATTTGTTTTAAATTCTGATTTTCAAGAAGCTCTAAAAAAGTGTTGTGAAAATTCTGGGATTAATCAGGTTAGGGAAAGCAGACAAGCTTAAAATAGAGGAGAATTAGACTTCAAAAAGCAGAAAAGGAAGAATAGAGGGGAGGGGGACGCATAGACTTGAGATAGATAGAAGAGAATTAGGCTTTAGGAAGTGGAAAATCAAGAAGAATAGAGGAGAGGGGGACAAGCAGACCCGAGGGAGGAAAACCACAAGTCATTTTGTCAGTCAGTATTCATCTCAAATTCATTACACACATTTTCCATACGTTGGCTGCCTATTTATAGTTGTAAGTTAATACAAGATACTCCCTAACAAAACACCACAAGTAGTAGATACAGAGGTGCGCTCTAGGTCAGTCACATGATGGCTACAGTTACAGGGGCCAGCTGTAGGTCAGCTGTGAGACATCCGCAGGTACAACAACCATAAGTATCATGATAGCAGTAGAGCTCAATGGCTCTTCCGTGTCGATCTCAGTAGACCTAGTCGTTTCATGACAGGAGTTGAAATCAATTCTTTCCTTGAATTTATATTTTATTTATTCTTATGGACTGATTCTTATCTTCTAAGACTCATCCCAATTCTAATTTGAACTATTTCTCGGATGATCTGCATGCATATTTTATCCTTTTAAGAGGGAACTCAAAAATTGGCTGTCCTTCGTTTTGGATCGAATTAGGACAATTCACATTATTTCTACCCAAGGAAATGTTGTGGTTTCCTATTCTTTCATGATTGACAAAAGTATATATTCTCTTCTGGGAAAGTATGACGACACGCTAGGGCGAATGAACCCTTGTTTGGAGAGACTCTCCTTTGTTATTTAAACTCCCAATTTCCTCCTCTCCTTTGACACGGCCGTTCTACGAATACCAGAGTCAGCACATGTTATTTTAGAGCTGATCATTTATGAAAAAGTAGAGGAGAGACTCTCGAGTTTACGTGCTAATGTTTTAAAACCAATTCCACAGGCAATTTTATTAATCCGATCAATATTGGAGGACGCACTTGGGCATTCAACATATATTGGAAGATGTCAGAAGAAAGAAAAACAAAAGGAGAAGGAGAGAGAAGGCTTGGTGCAGAAGTAACACGAATTCGAGTGGCGTTAAGTTGATAAATTTGTCGAGTAACTGTTACAGACTGAGATCGAAGGAAAAAGAGAACAAGGTGTACGTGCATCGGATAGCCAACTGGGATTGATGTTACATGAATCTGATGTCAAAAACTGTCCATTTGCTGAGGTCTTTTTGGACTAGATTGGGGATTGACTTAATGAAACACAGATATTTGCGTTATCTGTTGTTGGACTCATCGTGCATATTCACAATGATATGACTCTGGTGCTTCTTTTTTTTTTTTTAAATGAAAAGTAGAGTTTTGGGGGATGAGTTGAGGGAAGGCGAAAATGCTGAGTGGAAAGTTTAAAGGACGCCTTAGAAATGCAAAGGTAATTATCGGAATCAAAACCAAGACCTGATAGGGTAAATAACGAGGAATTTGGTAGGGCTTCCTCGCCAGGTAAGGGAGAGCTCCTTCAGCACAGTATCCAATCTTTGGATTAAGTATAAGAGTAAATATTTCATAGAAATTAAAAAAACATGATAATGATTTTATTTTTTCACAGTATCAATATACTGATACTTTAACATTTATTAAATTAAAAGAAAACAAAGACCCTCTTTTACGTTATTTTTAATGAAATAAAATGAGGGTCATTAAAATCTAACGATCCATTGCCACGCAGAGGGGGCTCTTCTGATTCAATCGAGATGATGATGGGGGTGAGGTGAGAGGC
>JAOVVI020017173.1:0-10679 GCA_028571085.2 Nepenthes alata | reverse complement strand
TTCAAAACATGTTAAGATATATCCGGAGTGTGTCCAAAATGTATTAGGACATATTCGGAACGTGTGTAAAACATGTCGGGGTGTGTCTAGAGATGTCCGAAATGTATTAGACAAAAAAAATAATTTAAAATATGTCAGAAGGTATCTGTCATTTGTTCCAACATGTTTGGAACATGTTGGTGTTCGATATGTAGTGGACACTGATACGTTAAATTCGAAAGAGTGTTTGTACTTCCTAACTTAGAGCAAACAAAGTGTCCCATTTGCCTTTAGAACATGGCCTTTGCCTCCCAAAGAACTTGTTCCTTGCTAGCTATACCTTGGCTTGTGGAGACTCAACCTCGCTTTGAAGGTAGGAGATCTAATCTAAACAAGCACCCTGATGTCACATATCTTGTCTAAATTCAACCATAATTAACCTAAATTGAATTTTAAATTAAGATTGAAAAATTCAATTGTGAAACTGACTGATTTAAAATCAAATTGAAATATAGAGACATGAATGTAAACAACACTGTTAAACGGCCCAAATGGCAAATTTTAACCAAATACAAGATTCAGAAATCACAACTAAAGGTGGTTCCGAAATTCATTGACTAATTGACTTAATCCAATAAATAAGAAAAAATATTTTAATTTAAAAATTAGAATATCAAACTTCAAGCATTTGAAATTTATTGATTTCAAATTTTAAACACCGTCATTATCATCGTTAAAGGCCAAGGGCCGTATTCAAATAATAATTGAAATCAACCATCGAAACTAATCGAAATTGCCAATTGGAAACAACAAATTACATTTAATACATCAAAATATCATTGATACTATTCTCCAAAAAGCGTCCTCATGATCCAAACTTCCTACAAGTTAATTTGAGCATACTAATTTGTTAGGTTAACAAATAAGAATAACAATGAGTTTAACGCTAAATAAAGTATATGTATATATATAAACATAGAATCATGCCAAAATCATGTAATGTATAAAAATTTGATAATATGTATGGAAACATGACATACATAAAAATAGTTGAAACTGGACTTTTTGTCCTAAATTGTACAATCAAGTTTCGACCCCGATAAAAATTACGGAAACAGTAAAAATTAAATATCCAATACACGTACAGAATATTTAATTCTAGATGCTAATGATACTAACAAGCATGCAAAATATAAACGAGTATAAATAATAATAAAAAGACACGATTTTTTGGTGACAAAGGGAAAACTTAATACCCACGGTAATCGAAAAAAATCCTCCGGGCTTCAACGGCCAGGGAAGCAATGCACTATAAAAATTAACTTACAGACCGGGTGGTAACGACGCGCTAACCTAGCTGACTTACTCCCGTCTTGTGATCCCTACCAAGAAACTCCTTGGATTTGCCCGCGGTAACGGAACTGGACACCTTCCGATCTTCACGTCAATCTTCCCTCTCGAGCCACTTAAATTGCCAAACACGATTGGGTCTTCTTCTTCAATGAACCAACGTCTCCAACGAATGTAGAAGGAAGTATTTAAATAATTAAGAATAAGTA
Organism: Nepenthes alata; assembly: GCA_028571085.2. NCBI lineage: Eukaryota > Viridiplantae > Streptophyta > Magnoliopsida > Caryophyllales > Nepenthaceae > Nepenthes > Nepenthes alata. The sequence goes on along the minus strand of JAOVVI020017173.1, from coordinate 9,141 downwards.
AAGAGAAAACTTATTAGGACATGAAGCTCAATCACGTAGCTTTTGGTTTTCTCAAGAGAAACAATATCAATGGAGCATGAACAACGTTCTTCTCAAATGGGGCACGAAAGTGATCAATCAAGAGTATTTAGGGTTCCAAGATTATAATCCAAGTATTTATAGAGGGCACAAAATTTACATTTGAAAACTTGCCCATTGCCATGGCGCTCGAGCGCAGCTGGAGAGCGTGGCTGGCGCACGGAGGGTTTCCAGAGAAACCCTACGTGCGCTCGAGAGCGGGGCGGCGCACAGCAAGCGGTGACCATTCTGGATTTTAGGGTGAGCACGGGGGCGGCGCACAACAAGCGGGGACCATTCTTAATTTTAGGGTCGAGCGGGTAGCGAGCGCACAGAGGGCGCAGAGGCTTCAGACGGGCTCAAGTGACTGGAGGACATAACGGATAGAACGAATATGTTGATACTGAATCTCGACAACCTATAACCCGACATCGATACAATAGTACATATGGTCACGAAATTTACCAATTAGAAAACTGACTCTAACAAATTTGAAGAAAATTGGTGATTAAAAACTTTTAGATCTCAATATTATTTTGGACACTTCTAACAAGATCAAAATCATTTAGATCGCCTGGTGTTGCTTAGAGTCATCAAAAACGTTATGCTGATCGTCAAAGATCTGATTTAAAGTTTGACATAGGTAATCAAGAATTTTTGAAAGTATCTCTTACGAAAAGGGATTTAAATGTTCATAGTGTAAGGAAAATTAAAGTTGAGATTCATTTAGTCATTTGAAATCTTGTAACGAATTGGAGAGTCGGCTTACAGATTATCCTTACCTCTTACTTTGGCAAATTTCCATGATGTTTTCCATACTTCTATATTGAGAAAATATATGTTTGACTTTCCATAAGTTATTGAGTACGAACCGTTATAAATTGATGAAATTTGGCATATACTAAGGTTCTAGTTTAGATATTAGAAAGAAGAGATCAAATGTTGCACACCAAGGTGATTCTATTAGTTAATGTGTGCTCTAAAGAAATTACTTGTTCAAGGAAGCAACTTGGGAGCATAAAGATTAAGTATGGGAGAAGTACCCCTACCAATTTGAGTATTAAGGTATGTAAATTTCAGGAGTGAAAAGTTGTAATGCCTAGTTTCTAATTAGTTTATTTTGATGCTATCAGTTTATTTTGAGTCAATTTAAAAATAATTATATAATATAAATTTAATAAAAAAATTCAAGTATGAAAGCAAGCTTGGTGTCTGATATGCACTTGATGTGTACTCATAAGCATTTTATATAGATTGTGCACGATCAAGGAGTGCCTCTTGGGCATTCATGTCTATTTTGGGTAGATTGAGTGGTGCCTAAGATTCACTCCTATAATGCTCGTGTGTAGTTTTGATAGATTGCTTACACTTAATGCGGCACTTGTGCGCAATTGAGGGTTTTAGTGGTGCATGACACACACATGACTGATACTTGTACACCAATTAGTTAATATAAGCAACGCTAACACTATTTTTTTGATATTTTGCAGAAAAGAAGTGAGAGTAAGGGAAGAAAAGTGATTTTAAGGTATTATTTTGTAAGATCTATCAAATTTAAAGATTAATGTATGTATTTTCAAATCCGATCTTTTTTTTTATTTTAGAGTTCTTCTAGTTTTGTTTATATTTTGTATTTTGAGATACATGCATGTAACCTTTTGTTTTCATTTTGAATGTTGTTATGTGCATGTGGGTTTTACTGAAAGCATTGAGGTTTTGCTTTGATTTTATTGAATATTTGATGATTTTTATGATTTGTACAAAATAAGCGAGTATTTGAAGTATTATGTTCATATATGAAAAATATTTGCAAAGAAAAAGTCATGAAACATGCATTGGGCCTTTCATGTGATAGTCCATACATGAGCTTCAGTTCATACTCTATTTTATTATTTGAGTTAATATTTATACTTTTTCATATAGAGAAAAGTTTTATATTTATACTTTTTCGAAGTAAAAATTTTATAATTTTTTGTTATGGAGGAAAAATTTTGGACATTTGTGATGTAGTTCTCTAATTTGGTTTTTTTGTTGAGAGTCATTGTAATGAATTGAACAAAATTAATATATTCTGATATCTTAATATATTCAGATAAACTTAAAAATTTCACCTATCATTTATGAATGGCAAAATAAAGTAGTGTTTAAATCCATCTATATGGAGTAATATGTAAATAATATACTTATATGTCTAAATAGTAGTGATTTGAATTAATATTATTAGGAGTACACATAACCTTTTCTAAAAGTTAGTTTTTCAGTTATTGATTTTCAAATTTAATATATTTTAGATTTTTAATATTTTTTCTACATCTGATTTTACATTTGAAGCTTTTGACATTTAAAATTTATAAGATTTGATTGATACTTGGACTTACCCAATTTTGGTATTTGAACTTAGATTTTGAAACTTTGGACGATTTTGTACATTTAGATTATATGGCATTGGTATGCAAATTATAAATTTTGTGTATAAAATCATACTTAGATATTTGATAATTGGGTATTTGTCATATTTGAATATTTGATACGTTTGGACTTTTAATTTGTTTTGGATTTTTTGTACATATTTTGTTATTTTTATTTCTTCGTTCTGATTTATATACCTATATGTTTCTTATAAAGACATTGATACTTGTTAAGTTCTTAACTCATAATTTTACTATGTCTAACTATTCTAGATTAGATGGTTATGGATTGCTTGTAAAACATTGGGATAAGAATGTTTAGAAATATTTTATTTATGTTTTATTGTACTTAGATTTGCATTTGGATTAATAATTGTATTTCACTTATGTTGAGGAGATTATGTATGTGTTGTATTATATTGGAGGCTTTTCTCGAATTGTGTTAATTTTAGGATTGAGATATTGTATAACTTATGCAGGACCGATGTTGTGATTTTGTAGTGTCTGAGCTATCGCTTTCCTTACGATTTATGTAGCTAGTTATGGTTATTATTTTGGAGTTAGGACGGATGGTTCAAAGTAATCCTGTGGCAGTTGTCATAATTGTTATTAGCAATTTTGATTTTTTTATTAGTTTCGAACCCGTATTGGATAATGTATATGTGTTTCCTTTTTGGTCATAGGAAATAAATCACGGCTTTAATTGTTATTATTAATTTTAACCTACTTAAGTTCAGGGTCGTGATAGAATATGTCATTGGTATAAGCCTGTACTACAAAAAAGACAGTTTCTTATTTGAAAAACTTAAGCTTTGTGAAAAGAAGTAAAAAAGCTTATAAATGTCAAGTTCATCTGGAAATTGACGGATATGTGTTGGTCCAATGTTATACTAGTTGAAATGAGAAACAAAAATTGATAGATATGAGTCGAATTTACTAACACAAATAAAGCAACGTTAATGGACTTTACATTAGGCAACCAATTATTGAGTTTTATGGATGTCTGCTCGAAATATAACTAGTACAAAATGGATTAGGGTGAAAAAGAACTCACTTCTTTCATGACGAATTAAGGATAATATTATTATAAGGTAATGTTGTTTGGATTGGAGAACAAGGATGTCACTTACCTAAGGTTGGTCAACAAAACTTTTGAGTAGCAGATCAATGGAATGTGGAGTCCAATGTGAATGATATACTTGTAAAACAAAACATTCAGCACAACAACCACATCCATGACTTAGCTATGACGTTCGAACTGCTCAGGAAGTATCAAATAAAGTTAAACACAACTAAATATGTGTTTAGGATAATTTTTGGTAAACATTTCTAGGATTCATCGTCTATTAGAAAGGCATCGAAGCAAACCTGAAGAAAATTAAGGTCATCATGGCATAGAGCCTCCCAAGTTAGTCACAGTATCTAAAGGCTAACCGGTCATTTGGTTGCGGTGTCACAGTTCATGGTCAAAATTGTGAAGAAAAATTTTTCTTTCAAGTGTTGTGAGGTGCAAAAATAAACACTGGACTAACGAGTATTAACAAGCATTTTAGGATTTGAAGGAGTCCCTCACACATCCTCTCCTCTTGACTTGACCAGTAGAGGGAGAAAATATTTTCCTTTACCTCATAATATCAAATGCTACACTTAGTGTAACTTTGATTAGGCAAGAATCATCGGTATAGAAGTTGTTCTGCTATGCCAGTAAGGTCTAAACATTCCAGAGACCAACTACATGCTAATAGAAAAGACTAAATTGGTGCTAGTATTCATTACCAAGAATTTGAGGCCATACTTCTTAGCTCACAAGATAATTGTCATGACAGACAAACCCTAAGAAGGATCTTATAGAAGTTGAAAGTGTATGGTTGGTTAATCACATGGTACATTGAACTTGTTGAGTTTGACATTGAGATTCGAGCCAACCCACCATTAAGGGATAGGCTCTCACTAATTTAATCGTCGAATGCACTATTTTTGACGTAGTTGAACTGACCGAAACAACAACCCTTCAGGCATGGTGCTATTAGGGGTTGAGATGTCCACATTGTTAGAGACGATTTGTTTGGAGCACTTGCACTGGACACTTCATCTGGCTAGGGTGTCCAGTCAGGTGGATTTTTGAGCTTCCAACCCATTTGGAGCAGTTTACATCAGTTTTGGGGTGATATTTGACAGGCATTCTAGCAAGTATTCAAACACTGTACTGTAATTTGGTCAATGTTTGAACAAAAGTAGTGATGGCTAGATTTGGATATTTCATGATTGTTTCCTCATTAATATAGTATTTAACATTTTAAGTGAATGATATAGATCTATTTAATGAGAATTCTAGTGTAGAAACCTTTTATATTACTATTCTAATGTTTGTTTTATATAGATTAGTAGATCTATGGAACAAATGACCTGATGTTAGATTAGCTTGCAATGCCGCATTGAATTCCAAGGCCTAACCCAAGATAGATTAGTAGATCTACGGGCTTGGTTGAGTGTTTTTTAGGATACATCTCGTTAGATGTATCAGGATGGACTAAGTGCATTGACTATTAAATCTCATAAAAAAATGGTTACGTATCATAAAGTTAGGGAATAATTTTTGACCATTGTGCAAGGCCACATTGGAACGTTAGGCATGTTTTCGGGGCAGATACGAGAATTTTAGATAAATTGTCAATTAATGACAAAATAAGATATATTTTACCCATTTTATAACCTTAGTAGCATAGATCATAGCATAGGATGGCTTGTGAACCCTGCTATAGAGTATAAACTTCACCGTGAGAGCAACGTGTGAGCTACTATTTAAATGTTAGAGGATCAAAGTATTAGCTTGGTCCAAATATTAGGTGTGAGAGATGGAATGATTAATCTAGGGTTATGTTCATAGTAGAGAGTTGCAATGGGCCCAAATAAAACATCTAGAATGATAGTATAGTATGTGGTTGTTCGATATTTAATCTATGTTTTAATGGATTGATGTCTATTTTATTAGAGGGATACTTATGGTCATGTGACCATTGTAAGACAGTATTAAATATCGCGATGAGAGACGTTGGGTTTGACATGGTATGAGAAGAGTTGGGGATTTTCTGAGGCTAGTTTCTATACGTAGAGTTGGGGATTCTCCGGAGCTATTCTTTATACTGAGAGTTGTGGATTCTTGTATAAGTAGATAATTGAGGCTAGTTCGTATACAGAGAGTTGTAGATTCTTTGGGGCTATTTTTTGTACCAAGAGTTAGCGATTTTTGTATAGGTTGATTATGAGAAGTTGTATACCTATAATAGTATAGTGTCAGGACACCATGGATTTGGATGTATGTTGAACTTGAGAGTGTTAATTACCTCGTGGTACTTACTTACCTATGGGGCGGTAGCACGTGGCTTTTGATTAACAGTGGCAGAATAAGATTCATGAAGATTGTTGAGATATCTCGTGTAATAGTGATCTCTATTGAGATAAATTTAGTAAAAACTATCTTTTTATTTATATTTGGATTATATGGAACCTGATTGTGTTCAAGATATTTTGGGTTTGATGGTAACCCTTGATAGTCATTACTTGTAGCATTCATGAGTTGCGGTTATGACGTAGCATGGGTTCTCAAATAAGGTATAGACGGTTATTATGATGTCGATGCCATTTTTGTTATTGTTGCTATTGTTAACCAAGATGGTTATTGTTTATCTTACTGTTGTTTTTATTATTTGATGAGATTTAGGCTTACATTTACGTTTTATTAGCTCTGGAGTAATGCAAGGTAGTAAAGCTAGCCGGTGATCGTATAGTTGCTGAGGAACTTCTAAGTAGAGGATTTCAAATTCTAGCCATGTTCAGGTTGAGCGTGGACAGGTTTATATTTTCCTAGACGATAGTGGTTTCTTATTTCGGGGTCCTAGTGGGTCTGCTTTTATTGCATTATTCTGAGAAGGGACTGAAATTAAGCTTCTGGAACTTGATAAGAAATGTTATGTCTGTGGACTGTGTTCTGTTCAGATGTGAACGCTGTTGATGTTATGAAACTTCTTTTATTTATTGAAAGCTATTCTCATGGAATATGGGATGTCCTCAAGGTTACATGCCATGGTCTAGAAAGTGAAGGCGATGGGAAGTGGGGCAGTATTACACCGGTTACACCTTATGCTGCCTACTGAGTTACAGAGATGAAAAGAAAAACATCAAGTTTGGTAATTTGTTGATCAAGATAAATCTTTCAGGACCAACCTTTTGAGTAAATCTGGCATTTTCATTTCCTGCAATCACTGCAAAAGTTTATTGGCAGCGCCAGTAAGGGTGCCGGAATTGTTACATGTGGAATTCGTAATGTGATGGATGATTACTCAAACCTACAAATTGGGGAAAAAAATGCTCGATGTGAGAAGTACTGGGACAGTGTTATGACAAGGGGATTTGACAAGAAACTTTCTGAAAATGAAATTTTCGATGCCTTGAGGAATGCTACACTGTAGAAATCTTGCCTTCTTAGTGAGAGTTTATGTTGTTGATTATCTGCCTTCTAATGTCTGTGAAGAAGCAGTCTTCAGAGAAATCTCTCCGTTTATTCTGAAATGGAGTCCCAATGTAAACTATTGCACACTCCAGGTTTTCCAACCAGAAACGAAGGATGTTTTAATGAGATCTCTGATTACTTTTACAGAAGGGTACATTTGGAGGCTGCGAAAGCTTTTGAGGAGATTGAAGGAATAATTTCTCCCAGTTGTCCTCCACCGCGGAAAAATAAGTGTTAGTAACTATTTCTAAGTGCTGTATGATGGGATTCTACTTGAATACACACAACTCAACGCAGCGAAATAAAACTTGAATCCCTCGTCAATCGTTGGTTACCAAACTCATGAATACAAAAACTACAATAATGTACAATATTTTTAACGTAGAAAATATTTTTCAACCAAGAGAAAAATTACGATATAAATTTCGAACAAATCCATTATAAAAGTAACGATGACAAGAATCCCATCCAAAATCTTTTCACTACAATCCTAAGTGAAGAATGAGTGATTATAATCCCCTTCAACATACCCAACAACCCACAAGAAAAATACAACGAGAAATAAAAATAACTAAATGAAAATACGCTTATATAAATCACCTCTAGAATGACGTACCCCACCATGGTGAAGAATGAAACTCAAATCGGATCTCAACCAGATAGTGAACATCTTCCTCTTCTCTCCTATCTCTTTGTGCGGCGCTCTATTTGTTAAAATGATTTCGGAAATAAACCTAAAATACGTTGCGCGTATTTTATACTACGAACCATGCTCGAGCTCCTGTCAGACGTGACTCAAGCGTGGGTACCACTGGAATCGGCGCTCGGACTCCACTCTGTTGGGTTTGGTCACTCTCTTGTAGGTGGCTCAACAAACGGACATGTCATCAAAATTTAAAGTGCTACAAACTTGCTGCAATAAATGACCAGAATGACCATTTGCTGGAAAAAGTAAATTTCAGAGTGAAAAATTTACTGGTATAGATTTACCGATATGAAATTTACTAGTATGAAATTTTTGATATGGAAATTTCGGAATGAAATTGGCCTATATAGAATTTTTGGCATGGAAATTATGGAATGAAAAAGGCCAGAATGGAAAAGGCTGGAATGAAAAGCAGAAATGGAAATTCTGGAATGGATTTCTGAAATGGACATTCCGGAATGGATTTCTGAAATGGACATTCCGAAATGATTTGGCTGAAAAAGAATTTCATGAGAGGAATTCCGTAGTGGATTTTCAGAGTGAAAATCCGGAGTAGATCTCCAGAGTGAAAATTAGGAGTGGATTTTCGGAATCGATTGTAGGAGTGATGCCAAGGGCTGGAGTAGTGTGCAGTTGATTTTTCAGATAAATAATCTAGCAGGGCAAGTAGCTGAATTACAAAGCAGTTGACTTTTCAAAGTTCATAATTTTGTAAAGCAGATAGCTAACCTATAGGGTATGCACCGTCTGAGTAGAGTAGGTTGACCTGTATAGTGAAGTCATAAAAAAAAATAAAGTTAGTGTGACAAATTATTTACAAGATCAGGTCAGGTGAATAGATGGGATTTGTAGCTAGGATCTTTATAAAAGCACACCAGGTGCTTCAGATAGCAAGAAAAAGAGAGAGCGGCAGGATAGCATTGGTGGGACGTAGAAGGAGAGTGAAATAGAGCAAAGTGTGGAAGGGAGCTCTCATTGTTCATCGTTTGCCGCCACAATTATAAAATTAGTCAACAGAGTGCACCACCAGTGAGAGAAAGGAGAGAAGAAAAATAAAGAGATAAGAGTGTATGAGAGTTTCCTAACTCTGAAAATTATTTTTCTTACTCTGTTTCAGGTGTGTTGCAGGTATTTTATTTTGGGGGTTCTTATAACCGATTTTACATATTGGAAGCTTGTTCGGAGTTTTTTTCATAATTTTTTCCTTAGTTGAGAAGAGTTTCCATGTTAAAAATATTGTGTATTCTTTTGTTCCTTGTGCCTACTAAATTAGTGGTTGACGACCGACGGGGGGTCGCGTTTTCCACTGTACTCATGGTTGTCATTTTGTCCAACTCAAACTTGTCCGATCGGCCACTACCTTAACCCCAACAAGTGGTATCAGAGCAAGATTGTAAACCTTCAATTTGATGGCATCGTCATCAAGGAGTTTGCCATTTAGTGTGGAGTAGTTTAATGGG
>JAOVVI020017172.1:0-10679 GCA_028571085.2 Nepenthes alata | reverse complement strand
TCCACGGCCCGTGCACAAACCAAGTGAAGTGGAGACCGCGAGCGACGCACTTCACCGGCAGTAAGCATCCCCGTGAAAGTTCCACCGCGATCCCACAGCGCTCTAGACGAGTCGCACCATGGAGGAGAGGCACGTGACAACAGCAGAGTGGTCGAGCCACCCTCATTAGCATGAGGAATCGACCGCAGCGCGGGTGTGAAGGCAGTCTTCTCCAAGAATTCTGGATCTACAGCTAGTCCATCCAACTCCTTTGCGGATCCCCACCGAATGTGGAGCAAGCCAAAACCTTCGCATTGTTCCCTCAAAGACAGCCAAATGATACACTACACTCGCTAGAGAGCCCTCCTATTTATGAGCAAAATAGGCATCCTTCTTGTGCTCAGCGAGGTGTGTTTCCCGGCGAACGTCTTTCATGGAATAGGAAAAGCCCTCAAATTAGACGCAACCCTAGGCGTGCGAATTCTCTCAATCCATGCACTAAATCGCTGCAGCGTCAGAAAGGCCTGCGCATATGCCTGGGGAAGGCGCGAGCCCAGAAGACGACAAGTGTTGGAGTATCTCGAGAAAAATCGACAGACCGCGGATTGGACCTAAGGGATATGCCAGGCCACGACCACTGGTCGGCCCAAGCATAAGGGGCTAGTGTTGGGTCCAATGCTTGAGCCCAAGATCCAAAGCCCAACCCAACTTCACAGGACGCCTACGTGGCAGCCCACTATCGGCAGTCAACGACGCCTCCTACATCTCATTAATGCAGCTACCAAAAAACGACAAAAGAACAGGAGAAACTAGCCAATTGAGAAACGGTCAACGTTGCCAATCCGCCAATCCCAGCTCAAGGGGGAGACCAAGCGTGACCGGAACACCCGATAATCTTCTTTCCACCGCAAAACGACAACCAACACGCCAGCAATCATCGACAGCAATCAGCGGCCAATGAAACCAAGCATCAGGAGTTCTCGGGCCCAAAAGCCCCTCATCAGAGGACCTATAAATCCCTCTTCTTCGACGAAAAGAGGGAATCGAATCCAAGATAATCGACTCAGTGTCGTAAGCTTCAAGCTTACCAACTATCCTCCGGATCCAAACTCCTAATCCTACTCAGGCGACAGGAAGTCAGCCACCCGTAGCTGTGCACCTAGGGAGTCAGGCCTCCACTACCCACTCATTACACTCTCTCACATAAACAAACACACACCATCTACGCATTTACAGCATACTTCCGCACACCTTTTAGCTTACGCCTCATTTCCGTTCATTGCGAAAATTTATTGACTTGAACGTCGGAGTAACCTCGGTAAGAAAAATCCCACCGGTCCTCTGACATTTTGTTCGTTGATTATATTGTGCAGGCTTTAGTTTAACAGAGACGAAAACCGGACTTTTTTACGAACACTTCAGAACAGTTAGGAATCTGAAGGCTCATTAATCCGTACAACTGAGGACACAAAACGCAACAATACCCATCCATCAAGATAAAGACGAAATCAACACTCAACATAAAGGCATTTTAAAGTACATTTAGACCACCTTAGCTTAGTGGAAATCAACGCTCAAGCATATCCGCAGTAGCTTCACCTCCGCCGTCCAGCCACCTTCCACCCAGCAGCAACCAATAACCACCGAGCTGCCCACCACCATTCCCTCCCAGGAAAAACAAAGGAAACCCCTCAATCACAAAACAATTATCACCTCTAAGAAAAGTGGTAGAACCACACATCCCTTCAGAAAGTAGCAGCAGAATCGAGCATCCCTTTAAAACTCCTATGAAGAACCAGCAAATCCTACTCAATCTCACGTATTTTCCAAACTACAGGACCTGATTCTTCAAAATTATGTCATCTGCCATTTCATTGATACATCCAAGAACCTAAAACGGTTGAAAATCTAGGGTTTTGTTCTATAAGGCTTTCTTATCATCCCTCCTTACTTTGAAATAGCTTCATTCGAAGAATAAGGCCTAATATATAAGAGAATCACAGTGAAAAAACGAAACGTAAGTCATGCAAGAAGAAAGGCCGAAAAAGGTTGCTTCTTCACACATTGCATGGAAAATTAAGACATTTCCAGCAATTTCTACTCAGAACTAAGACACAAAATTCAGAGCAACTATATCACAAAAAACTCCAATGGTGAAGGGGTTTCTTTCTGGTTGGATAGTAGACAAGACCAACAACAGTAAACCGAGCCTCAAACGCAGAATGCAGTGTCATAGTGTTTCCTCGAGAGACATGGCTACAGCATCAATTGGGTCAGTGGTCTACAGCTCATCCTTGGCATCTTTGATCTCAGCCTCAGTTTCTGAATCCTCGCTCTCTGTCTCGATTCTTGAATCGTTGCCCTTTGTCTCAGTTTCGGCCTCGGGTTCTTCTGCCTCATCTTCCTCTTCCACTGCAGCATCAGGGTTGATGTTTAGGCTAGTCTTCACAGAACTGTAGATGCGAGACGCAAAGTCCTTGGGATCGTCGAGCATGAAGCCACTCTCCATCAGTGCTGTCTGGTACATGAGTACTGCAGTTTGTTTCACACTCTCATCCTGTGGAATAAATAAAACAAACAACTTACAACTGTAAGCATATATGAAGCGAGCCTGTAGAAGAGGGCACCAAACATCTGCATGTACAAAAAAGAAACTTGCAAACGAGAAAAAGTAGGACAAATATCAATCAACATAATGCAATAGGCAGCCAATGCAATGACATACCATAATTGTGTTGCGGTGTAAGAAAAAAATCAGCATGTGGACCAGATGCCTTTAGACATCAGCTGATATTTTCCCAAATAACTCTAAATTGAAATTTGCCAAAAAATTGTCCTGTGTAGCATATGGCAAATTTCTGACTAGATTTTTTTTTTTTTTGAAAAGTCCAATTAATAACTTTATTTCATTATATGTTTTAAAAGTGATGCCAACCCAACCCTCAGTTCTCAAATCACAGCCAAGCATTCAACTGCAGTTAGTATTAAATCTACAATGAGCACGAGTCTGAGTTTAGGTCGACCCAAAGACAAGTAAACTGGGGAGATAAGTAGCATACAATGATGCCGTTTCAACACTAAACTGGGGAGACATGCCAACCCATGTTCATACATTTTCAATTGCTAATTCTTTGATTGATATATGGCATGTGAAAAACTAAATTTTGTCACCTCCCTTTTGGAACTATCTATGCAACAATTTCTCAAAGTGTGTATTCTCTCTCACTCCCAAGTTTTATGTATGTTATGAAGTCTAAGCCTAGATAAAAAGAATGGTTCACCTCTGGGTCCTTTACAACTCTCTCAAGGAGCTCCTTAATGATTGGGTGTCTAGGGTTGATCTCGAGCACCCTCTTGCCCCGCATGTATGCCTGCTTGCCAGTGTCAGTCAGAGTTTGTGATTTCATTATCCTCTCCATGTTTGCACTCCAGCCATATTTTGATGTCACAACAACGCAAGGGGTGTCTGCCAAGCGATTACTTATTTTTACATCATCCACATTGTCACTAGCAAGAGCACTCTTCCACCATTTAGTCAGCTCCTTGAATGACTCCTTCAGTTCTTTGTCTTTGGAATCCTTCCCAAGTTTCAGGCCCTCCTTTGATACATTCTGGAACTTCTTATCTTCATAGTCCATCAGGTATTGCATTAGATACTCGTCCACAGGATCAGTAAAGAAAATGACCTGCAACAATGAAATTTCCAAAGAGAAATGAAAACGGTGAAAAGGAAAATGGTTTGCTGAGCACATGAATAACAAAACAGATTCCACTTGAAAATTCACTAGTTGAGCACAAAGAAATCAAGCTGCGCTGTTTTCCGCTCCCAACATGCAAATTGATTAAATTTGTTGTTGAGGGTATACCTCATAATTTTTCTTTGTAAGCCTCTCAAGGAAGGGAGATTTCTCCAATTGCTCCTTGCTGGTTCCTGTTATATAGAATATATCCTTTTGACCTGGATTCATCCTTGAGATGTACCGATCAAGTGAAGTTAATTTACCATCTGATTTTGTGCTGTTAAACACAAAAGATCAGCTCAACATCACGCTTTATAAATATTTCCAGAAAAAAAAATTATTGCTTGAGAAATGGACACAAACTACACTTGCTGCAATAAATTTTTCGAGGGAAACACTTACGTTTCAAATCTCAGAAGTTTTGCCAAACGGTTTCTGTTAGCAGCATCCTCAATAATACCAAGTTTAATCGACTTGCCAAATTCATTCCAAAACTTTGTGTACTGGCCTTTCTTTCCATCGTTGCCCTCAGAATTTTCAACTTCTACAATAGAGAAATTTAAAATATAAAAAAAAGATTTGTAGGTATACAAGACACATCATGAATTTACACAGCATCAACCCTGCATTGCACATAGTTGTTCTATGGTTTTAACTCATAATCCTCTAGGTCACAATAGCAACCTTATCATTGAGCCAAAGCTCACCACCATCGAATAGAAGATATCAAGCTAAAGGAAAAGGTATTGAGGATTTTTAGCAGAGCAAAAATTAAGTAGCACCATAGACAAGAATTTCATATACTTCAGGGTTGAGATAGTGCAGATTCTCAATAGAATTATTACATAGCGAAAAAAAAATGGAGGGCCAAAGGGGGAGGGAAAAAACATCAGGGCAACAAGAGATTCTGGACAGAGATAGAATGTTCATGTAAGAAAGTCTATAAGAGAAAATATATGTAGTTTGATGCTCTTAAGGCATCTTGAGACACCTGCATATATGGGCAATTTCAGGGCCACTGAAGCCACAAGAAGGTATGACCACCATAGCATTAGCAAGGAAATAGGTTTCACCTATGAACCAAGAAACAACCATTTTACTGACAACTTACCCTGATCTTTATCATCAGATTCATCAGGATCTTCATCTGCAATCTTACGGATCATGTCAAGAGCCTTCCGTATTAATTTTTTCTTGATTGTTTTCAAACTACTGTGTTGTTGAAGCATTTCTCGTGACACATTAAGTGGGAGGGTGTCAGAATCAACAAGACCCTGAACATGTTAAAATATTCAGGACCCAGCCTAAAGCAGCACACATACCATTTCTAAAGGATTTCCTAGAAGAACCCAAGTAGAAAACAGTATTACCATCAAGAAGTTCAAATACTTTGGTAAAAGCTCATCAAATTCATCAGAGATGAAGACCCTCCTGACATATAACTTCAAGTTGGATTTGTTGCTATTATAATAACTCTCGTATAAATCATGAGGAGCTTTCGGCGGAACAAAGAGAACCGCTTTGAATTCAACATCACCTTCAGCAGTAAAGTGACTCCATGCCATTGGTTTTTCATCCCCAAAATCCTACATAAGCCAACAATAACATAGACAGATATTTAAATTCAAATTTTTCTTCAATTCCCCAGAAAGAGGGCAGTTTACCTTTGCCAAAGAGTGGTAGAATTTGGAATACTCTTCTTCAGTCACCTCCTTTGGATTCCTTAACCAGATAGCCTTGACATCATTCAAAAGCTCCCACTCATAAGTTGTTTCTGTGATTTTTTTGGTCTTTGGCTTTTCCTCAGCTTCTTCATCTTCTTTCTCTTCTTCATAATCTCCCTCAGAAGAGGTGCTTTCCGCTGCTTTCCAATGCAAACCCAATATTAGTCTCATGCATTGCATTAGAATGACTCATAGAATCAGCGCAAAAGTAACTTTGTTTAGGAAAAAAAATTTAAAACTAGGTTAATTACACCTACAGGCTGCCTCTTCATCACTTGACTCATCATCATCTGCAGGAACCTCCTTCTCAACCTCCTTACTTGCCCAAAGATATATAGGGAAGTTAATAAATTCAGAATATTTCTTCACCAACTCCTGCAAACAATCCAGGCATCAAAAATCAACCAGATTTACAGTCAAGTATAATACAAAGGAAACAGAATAATATTTCAGGGGACCTGACCATACAAAGAAGTGGCAAAAATAAAAAAGAACACCAGATCAAACCCAAAATATTACAGGCTGAATTAAAAATCAACTAATTTAAGCATGCAGTAAATGAACTGAAGGTATGGATGGGAGAACAACATTTAAACCTATACCCAAGATCATGCAAATAGGCCATCAAAACTTAATGGTGTCAGTCTTACTACAAAGAAAAACCTTGATCAAATGGTGGTTACTGCTACATTAAGATGATGAGATGCAAATGTCATGCTTGCACAACTACAAGGATAATACTTCCAGGCCAAAAGTTTTCCACTCAGGAGAAACGTAAAACCAATAGAATAGCATTCTCTCCAAGAAGACAGTGACATCTGTTCACATTCATTTGATATCATCAGGTTTATTGTAGATTAAATAAAAGACAAAGAAGAAAATAATGAACAATTCCCACTAGAAATTAACAGAAAAAGTAGAATGAAGACAGCAATAATCTGCAAATTAAACCTGAAAGCAGTCTCACGGTAGTTAATTAAGCACTTCACTGAAAGATGTTGATCATAGACTGATAAACCCACCTTCAATTTGTACTCATCCAGGTACTCCCCAGCTTCCTCTCGGAGATGTAATCTGATCTCAGTTCCGCGTCCTAGAGGCTCATTCCAGACATCCTCAGAAACTGCAAATGATCCATCCGCCTTGGATTCCCAAAGATACCTGAAGGATGAACAAATTTCATAAATTCATCAACTTGCCTAAGAAACTGCACAGAGAGAAATAGCAAAGTAATATTAAGACAACTAACTCAACTGTTTGTCGTCATTGTGTTTGCTGATGACTTCAACATAGTCGGCAACGAGGTAAACAGAGTAGAACCCCACTCCAAACTGCCCAATCAGGTTAAGGTCCCCACTTGTCTGCATCTTCTCAACAAAAGCTGTATTTGTGTAACATTAGTGAACGATATCTCTTTGCTACAGAATGAGCAAGAGACCTTGAGAAATAAATGAACATTAACCCATCAATCGACCAAAAAGTTACGTCAGTATAATGATATACCTGAAGTTCCAGACTTTGCTATGGTTCCCAAGTTTTTAATCAAATCTTCCTTCGTCATCCCTATGCCTCTGTCCCGAATGGAGAGTATTTTATTCTCTTTATCCAATTTGATCTGTACGCATCATGTCCATATATCAAGCAACATACTCACTAAAATACATGTCCCATTTTGGAGAAAATGCACTTTAAACAGATCTGTGCCAAAGGAAACCAGAGATGACAATGTAACAGTTCCATCACTTACCAAGATCTCTAGTTTTGTGTTGTCTCCTTCACCCAACACCTCTTTATCCGTGAGTGAAAGAAACCTAATCTTGTCAAGCGCCTGCAATCATACCACATTTCCGTCAAAAAAATCCAAGAAACCGTCCACCCCATAGAATTATGATAAATCCATAACTTCAAATTAATCTTACGTCAGAAGCATTGGAAATAAGCTCTCTCAAAAAAATGTCCTTGTTACTATAAAGAGAGTTGATAATAATATCCATAAGCCGAGACACCTCCGCCTGAAACTCAAACTTCTCTGCATTGCTGCGAAGAGTTTTCCTCGACATTGACTCGGCTTCCCTTATCAGAAAAATATATGGATCAGCTAACAGACTCAATGAAATCAACGAAAGAGCACAGAAAATGAAAGGATAGAATGAGAAAAACTCCGCAGACCTTTTAACGACATCAGAATCAGTAGATAAACCATCTGGAACAGCTCCAAGCTTCTCTTCAACCTTTGGGGGATTCGCTACCTCTTCCGACTCACCTTCTGCATTAGCGTGTATCCTCCGACCTAGCAGGTTGAAAAATGAAAGGACATCAGAGCAAGTTTCGAGTTTAACACGGGGAATATTTCAACCATATTCGCCTCTTTTGTTTTCTTTTGACGTACTTACATAATTAGGCAGTTTCTTCGATTATCAAGCTCACAGCAAGGCCAGCAATATACCAAAATTTCTACAATATTCCTTCCTTTTGTTATCTTTTAACCTATTTACATATTTATACAGCTTCTTCACTCATTGGATTTCAATAAGATTATCATTCCCGCAGCAAATCTAGCGACCTACTAGCGATTCATCACAAAACCTTACAATCTGAAGACAAAATCTTGTCTTCTGTTTATAATTGGCGTATCCAAAGAGCATCACTATTCAGTAGCGCGGTAATCGAGAAATTAGTGCAAGACCAACAAGACCTAGAATTTCTATAATTTCCTACAACGAACAAGTGCTGATGAAATCGGGAACTAATCTCTCCAAAGGGAAATTACGAATTATACACATTTTGATCCTATGAGACCACCGAAGCTTGGGTTGAACCAATAGGCTAGAAAATAATGGAAACTAAATGAACTCATTGGCATACCTTGATCTGGAAGAAGGAAGAGAAGACAGAGAAGAAACAGCACTGGCGCAATCGTCCACTTTCTCATCGCCGTTCCACGGTTTCTAGTAGCTTCTTCACACACACTCTGCGCTGTCTTCTCTCACGGGAATGATAAAGTTCCTAGGTCTGTTTCCAAGTCCCGATTTCTCCTTTATTTTAGCTGCATGACCTTGGAGTGCCACTGGGTAAATTGTTCTGATACGTTGATCACTGCTAGCGTGGACCATCCAACGGATGCGCTTCCATCTAAGACGTGGCTTGATGGTATTGGGTGTCGTGGTCTCTCAGACGTGGAGAAAGCCAAGTGTCACTGGGAGTCCGGCGGCTGCCCGCGTTGCACCATTAGCCGTTCGATGAATATCCAACGGCCACGTAGTCCCAAATTTTATGTTTGATATTTTTGGGTATGAAAAAATTAAATATAAAAATATTATCATCGGTTGAGTTAATTTAACTATTTTTTACATTTTAATACGTCACCCCTTAAATTTATAAAAATTAAAAATTATTAAAATTTTTATTTAATGGTCAAAAAATACAAAGTTGGATAGCAGACCCAGCGATCTTAGGATCCTTTCTAAGTGAAAGAGGTTTTTTTATTCATTCCGATGAGTGTCGTAGAATTTAAACAGTTTTTTAAATAAAATTGAATTGATTATTTGAACATTTTAATCTGAATTTTGTACGGTATGACAATTAATAAGATATTAAGAAATATAAATTTTACTTTTTAAAATATATTTTGATGTTTAAATTAAAAATTTTTCTAATAAAGTGAAAGATTATAAAGAGATAAAAACTAGAGAGAGGCGACAATGAAGAATTTGGCTTTATAATTTTTAAAATTTATAAGTGTATAGAATATTAGAGTTTTAAATTTATTATTTTTATAAATCATTCAGATTCTATTTTCATATTTTGATAAAATAGACATATTTATAACATTATTTTAATTTATCATTTGTACACCCACCCAATGTGGGTGTATATATATATATATATATAAATAAAATCGTGTACGTATATTTTATTGGTACTGATGTGTTACTGGATCCAAATTTTGAACAAATTTGGGTCAATTTGGTCGTCTGAATCCAACTCCGTTCACTTAGATTGGATCCTGCACGCCACTACAGCAAACAAAAGGTCAGATATCGACAGGAGATTGTCCCATCAAAAATATTCTAACACTCAAGTCAGTAATCGGCCTTCAAACTTTTAAAAATGTAAAGAAAATTAGTGCAATGAGAAGGTGAAGAGTGTTTGTGGTGAAGGTTTTACTCTCAGCGTGAGAGGCTTTTGGTGGCTCGTGAAGAATGTTGTCTATCGATACGATGTTTGCTGGGAACGTAATGAGAGAGGAAAAGTGAGAGTTCTGTAAGCGTTGGAGCTTTCAGAATCGTCAGAGCACTGAGTGAGCTTATGAGGGCTTTTTAGCAGAGAAGTGAATGTGCCCTGGAGTAAAGACTCCATAGGCTTTTATAGATGAGATACTGGGCGGCCTTCCTTGGGTAGGAAGGCTTGATTACAATATCCTATTGGGATTGCTTCCTTTCATGGCATGGAACTTTAATGACGGTAACGGCTCCAAGGATTACATATTTTTCTCCTGTACTTTGTTACCATTAGGGTTTGCTGTGGACAGGAAGAGAGACTCTGGCGCTTTCCTTATGGGACGCGCGCTGAATCTGCTGGTACCCATTACAATGAAGATTACATTCTGGGAGGGTGCGAAATCAGGAAAGAGAGTCATTATTGGTTGTGTACGGAGATGTTAGCCTAACTGAGCCTAACTCACGCGAGGCTTGCTCCTTGGCCGGCCTACTGTGGCGCTTCCGGTCA
The DNA here is from genome assembly GCA_028571085.2 of Nepenthes alata. Classification (NCBI taxonomy): domain Eukaryota; kingdom Viridiplantae; phylum Streptophyta; class Magnoliopsida; order Caryophyllales; family Nepenthaceae; genus Nepenthes; species Nepenthes alata. The sequence continues at coordinate 508 of JAOVVI020017172.1, read as the reverse complement.
ATAGAAATGTTGATCGTCTCTGGGAACCTATTGACAGGCCAACTTGGCCTTATATCCGGTCAACGTCTAGCGTTGACCGTTTAGGCGCGCATATGGGCCATTGTGGATTTGGACCATTTCTCTTCCTTGAACCAGCCCACTATGGGTGTTCTCATCACTAGCCCCCATACTGGTAGTTTGAATCCTGACCTCCAACATGTAAATAATGGGACGTATCTGGCTGTCGTCCGTTTAAGATCTACTGGACTGGCAACAGAAGCGTCATCCGGAGTTGTTGACCATCTAGGGCAAAACCTGGAGTACTTCTGAAGAATTGACCGATTTTATTGACCGTTCAGGCCAAAATTTGGAGAACTGTGGAAGAAAATATTGACCGGAGTTGTTGACCATCTGGACCAAAATTTGGAGAACAACTAAAAGGACTATTGACCGAATTTATTGACCGTTTGGGTCAAAATTTGGAGAACTGATGAAGGAAATGTTGACCGAATTTGTTGATTGTCTAGGC